>JASCZI010090639.1:190439-213279 GCA_036250425.1 Stylosanthes scabra | reverse complement strand
GGGGGGGGGTGATTATCATTAACTTCACACATGATTCACGAAATGTCGCTTAAAAATCGAATGCAATACTTGAGGAGTTTAAGTGTAATCTTTGTTAGCTATGCGTGTGTCAATTAGGATTTTTTCTGATATTAATAAAAAAACATTTTCTAACACAAAATAAAAACTCTCTATTTACCGAAATCTAATATTTTTTTAACGGCACGATTACATATACATAAAAGTCTTTTCATAACTCATCCATATATTACAATATATTTTAACTATAACAAAAAACATTAAATTTAGATATTTTGTTTTTTTTTTAATTTTCTCTCCCATTTTAAACTAACAACTATAATTTATTTTAAATTAATTTCAAATTTTAAAACAGAAATCTCAACTTTTTCGATTAACATATTGATAATTAATAAAAAAATAATGCTAATTAAATTCAAATTTTAAAAACATAATAGATTTATAAATTTAAAATTAAAATAGAAAAAAATAATAAGCATAAACTTATAAATAATTTACAAAATTACAATATTCAAACTTTATAAAAGGAATGTAAAAACATATGCATTCAATTAATCAAGCTAATATGGTCTCATCACTTCAAAAAGAGATAATTCTCAATAATTTTTGGATGTGTTTATAGAACAATATATGTTCAATATATTATTTTAGATGTGTTTAATTGATTGGAATAATACAAAATATTTTCAAACATGATTAATTCAGACACATCTAAAATAATATAATAACACATAAAATAAGTTATTAACACATCTAAAATAATATAATTGAAAACAAAAATAAAATAAAAATACATATGCAACTTATAATTTTTTTCATAACCAACAAAATAATTTATTAAGACATCTAAAATGTAATTCTATGCCATCTTAAATAATAAACATATATAAATAGATAGCGATAAAGTCTCGAGTACCACGAGGTCGTAATGAATCTAGAAAAGATTTACCTAAGAACGATTACACCGAAGTTCCAAACTCTTATATATAGACCTTTCGGTTATATATATAGAAACTCTATAGAGGCATGCTTCGGATGAATACTACCTTGTTGAGAGAAATAGTGCTGAGTTTTGGACGGAACAATGATGAGAGTTTGAGAATAGAGTTGGACTTTATTATTATACCTTACCCTCTGCTCTACCCAACAAGTATGATAACATTTGAAAAAGAATAATTTATGTATTTAAATTGAGGAAGAGAATACAACTGAAATTTGAACTCATTGCGTATAGGAATTTAAAAAAAAAATTCAAAAATAATGAATTAATTACAGTAGCTATTAATGCTCCTTGGTTGCGGTTCACAATTTTCAAAACGTGAATAATTCACATATAGATATATAGATTCTATCCTAAAACATAGGAGGATAAAACAATTAAAAATTAAAATAAAAATGAACAAGGTTAATTATGGTTGATTTATGGATAAAAATCTATATACACCTAGATTTTTCGTTTTTTTAAGTAGGTGGTATTTGAATGATACAAACTTAATTCTTTTATTTACCTAAACATTCCCCGATTTAGATGGTGTTTCGTCTAAGACCTTTTTCAATAATAATGAAACAACAACATTTTAAACGACAAAGTGTCGAATTTAGCTCTCGATATTTAAGTCCGATAGAAATAATCACCAAATTCAGGGAATACTGTTACAAGAAAATTAAATTCCATGATAATACAATGATTTAGAAATTTTGATATATAATTATGGAAGCATTTCAACTACTCTATGATTTATAGTAATCTAATAATTTTAACCGTTGATTTCAATAAGAAAAGTAATATAAGTATTGAAATCAATTAAAATTAACGACTAAAATTACTGATTTCAATAAGAAAAGTAATATAAGTATTGAAATCAATTAAAATTAACGACTAAAATTATTGAATTACTATAAATTATGAAATAAATAAAATATGTGCTACCATTATATATGTACTCTAAGCATATTTCTATGGTAGTCTTATGTTTTAAGAAACCACGATTGACAAAATTCAGATTTGCATTGAATTATCTAAGTTTGGTCGGTCTTATTTCATCATATCCTCATTTATTTATGAATGTTCCTCGTCGTTTAATTTATTTTGTTAAAAGTATATTTTTCTTTGATAATTAAGAACCTTAACAAAATTTCCTTACATTTTAAAAATACCTACTTCAAGAAGTTTCCTTTCCTTGATAATTAAAAGAATTATAAATGACATTTAATTTTGAAAAGCTATAGCTAAGTGATTCCAATGTCGTAATTTTATCTTCATCATATGTAATAAATTGAATATGCCGTATAATATTTAATGTACCGAATCCAAATGCAACCGCATTAAGTTATTTCGGCAAGAAGAAATTGAAGAAATGGGTTTTTTTTTTTTTTTAAATTTGTTTCTTTCCCATGTGAGAAAATGACTTAGGTACGAACATCAAAGAGAAGAAGAAGTAGTAGTCCTAATTTGATTTTAATTTCTTCTACTCTGATCTGTATTCATTTTTTCATCGGAAAGAAAAACTATCTTGGCATGATATGAAGGAATGTCTATTTCTCCTTTTTCTTCTTTTAGCTACAACCCTGCCTTTTTTTTAAAAAAAATTTCTTTAAAAAAAAAGAGAGGAAAAGATATCATACGTTACCATTGCTCCCTTTATTTTATCATGACTAACTAAATAATGTTCGTATTCTTTTTGTCACTTTATTGAAAAATTTGAGTCTTTTCTTAGCTAAGTCCATATAATATATTCTCAATCCTTTAATCTCTTTTTATTCATAAAGCGTAAAGCGTGTGACTATATTGCAAAGATTGAATAATAATACATATAATAATACATATAGTTATATGATTATGATTTGGAAACCCAACTTCTTTGGTATAGAATGAAATACCAAATAATAGTAATTAATTAATACCATAATCATAAATTATGTAATTAAAGTGCTCGCTCGCTTCAATTACAATTACCAAGGATACACTTCTTCATACACTTTAACAAAACATATATAGCTAAAAGCTCAACCTACTCCTTTTTATGTCCCTCTCTTTAATTACTTCTCATATTAAAAAAAAAAACTAAAACAAAAATACAAATACAAATCAATTAGATTTTCCATATATTTACCAAAGAAAAATATAATATAATGTTTTTTTGATTTGGATCTAACATACACAAAGAGCTGTGATAGGAAGGGTTTGCTTTTTCCCCCCTACCATCTCTCTCTCTCCCTCTTTTGTTGCTTTCTGTCTTTCTTGTCTCCTTGTGTTTCTTTAAGCTCATCCCCTTTTTTTTTTTATGGCTTTCTCTTTCTTTCTCTGATATTCTGAGCAGGTTCCTCTAATTCTTCCCTTTCTCTCTCTCTCTAGCTACCTCTTTCAGTTTCACTAGACAACATTTCAATATAGTGATGACTTCATTGAAAGGATGAATTAATAATAATAACAATTATTATTATTAATATATATTCAGAGAAATCAGGATATATAATTATAATAAAAATCTCTCAAAGTGGTTGTCCCAATGTGAATTCCAAATCCAAATTAGGTTTCTTGGGGCTTGTTGATGCTGACACGTTTGAGGATGAGCTTCCATCTGATATTCTCTCATAGCTTACACACTTTGGATCCATTTCCTGCTTAAAACAAACAAACCAAATTAAATTAAATTAAATTATACTAGGACAAATTAATTTCTAGCTAGCTAGTTTATATATATAAATTAGCAAACGAATCAGTATTTTTAGCAATTGATTTTAAATTAATTTTAATTATAAAATATTTTATAATTAATTAACCAATAAAAACACCGAAACGACTAATTTCATGAAATACTTGGTATGTATCCTATAACTTAACATTAGTAAAAGCATCACAAGATTAAAGAAGAGGGTTTTTGAAGAGGTTATTTTGGGAATCAAAGGACATTTTGACTAGAGAATAATTACAGAATATTTATATCACTACACCTAAAAGCCTGCAAGAACTTGCAATGTTCATGTGATGCAGCTTCCAATTATTTTTCTCCATAGCTACATTAGCCACACATACTAATAATACTATAATATTATATATTTGACCCATCAGCTACAACCTCATAATGGAGAATAGATCATTAATCACTGAGTCAAAATGGTGGCAATAATAGGGTTAGTTTAGGGTTCTAGGGGTCCTTTTTAGTAATACGGTCATCAATTTAAAAATAATTAAATTAAATTAAATCATAATATATAAACTAGAGGGTTGCGTTGCGTCTTTTACAGCACAAATCTTTGGTCTATTTTAACCTCATAGTAACTAGTAAATGTGAAAAGGACTGGTCTATAATACCCCCCATTTGAATTTGTGAAGGACAAAGCAGCTTTATGGAAAGGCATTATTATTATTATTTTTCTCTCCTTTATATTAAGAAAAAATGTGCATGGCAATAAGATGATGATGAATGTAAAAAGATCAAACGTTATTCCCTTTTCCTCTCACAACTCCCTTTCATGCATTTCCAAATAAAGCTTTATTTTCTTGTAGCAAAAGGGCCTATTGAGTACCATTTTCATTCATTTATTTATTATTATTACTTACTACATACCTCAAGGGAATTCACGTTGTTGTTCCCAACAGAATCAAGCTTTGGCTTCCCATGCAACCAAGCTTCCCTGTTACACACAAAAATCAAAAGAATATTTTTCCCATTACTGCAAAACCATGCACAAGAAAAAAAAAATGAGAAAAAGAGAAGGAAAAAAAAGCCATCTTTATTTTACTATGTGTTATTTATAGCCTTATGTATTCCCTTTTACTTATTCTTCTTTTGATTCAAGATAAAGTCTATCCCCCATGTGATAGTGCATTGCCCCCATTACTATGTAGTAACTAAGTTATGTTATGTTACAATAATATTTATCTTTAATTACATATTATTGAAGCAAGTTTCAAAGGGTATAATATTTGGCTTTGTCACCAAGATTTCTAATTAAGGGAGGGCTTAGCTTTGAGACTAAGTTTCCCAATTGTAGGGTCCCCCATGTAAATACAATACCCTTGTGTCTTTAGCCCCCACAAAATCCTAAGGAAAACTAAGTATATATATCTCTATTTTTAAGGTGGATTTTGGCATATAGCATATATCAAAATTCCCTTCTTTTTATAATTTTTTTTTAAACTTACTTTTCACCGACTATAGAAGAAAGTATATTATTACCCCATCATGAAATTTGGATGCTCATGGTCTTGTGGACAGACAGGACAAATTAAAAGCAAAAAAAATTGAAATGATTTATTCTCTTTGTGAATTTTTTTTTGTGCCTAAATTTGTTTCTTTTTTGTACGTGAGGTTATTAAGGAGGTAGAAAGCAAGAAAAAGTGAAAGCAAATAGATAGAGAGAGAGAGAAATGCTAATAGGAATAAGACATACATAAATTGCTCCGATTATTATATTATTGTTGCTTTTTCTTTTGCAACATTAACGGGCAAACATATAGAATGAAATCTAAGCAGTCTAAATTCAAAACAGAAAAGTTAACCAATCAGAAAAATGATACTTGCATTGTAACTTCATTGATCATTATCAATTTCTTTTTTTTTTAAAAAAAATGAAATTCCCGCTAGCTAAGGAAATAAATATGATATATATGTAGTTATATGTGGTTGGAGACCTAAGTAACAAACTGCATGCATATTAAGTTTCATACAAATGAAAGTGAGTTTTCACCAAAGCCTTATGAAAATTCTTATTTTCTCACTTGTACTTGTTGGTACCAAACAAATGCTATATGTACATAAATGTGTGTGTGTTTTTTTCAATAGCTTGCAAATTAAACAACAAAAAGAAGAAGAAGAAGAAATCTAATGAAATTTAGCTTTCTTTTTTTTTTAAAAAAATTATAAGGAAAAAATAAGAAATGCATGGACATGTTGCATGTATAATAATTAAGTAGTACTTTGGGGATTAATAATTATATATTAGATGCATTATTACCTGGAAGAGTTACTCCAAAGGCCACGATATTCTTTATCTTGATTAACATTGTTGTTGTTGTTATTGTTATTATCTTTTCTTCCCTGCTTAACGGATAGATCAGATCTCCTTGTTGATGGTGAGTTTATGTCAAACATTATGTCTTCAGATGTATCTCCTGATGATCTATTATCATATACATCAGATTGCCCTAATTCATGTTTATATATATATATATATATAAAAAAAAATCAGTACTACACATTAGAGAGAAAAAGAATTGAACCAATAACCAACAACAACAACAACAATAATAATAATAATAATAATAATAATAATAATAATAATAATAATAATGTTGGAGTTTATTATTAATTTCTTGGCTCAATTATCTTCCAACAAGAATAGACAAAAAAATGTAAATTAAAAAGTATGCAGTAATTAACCTGAAGAAGCCGCTGCTCTATCTGTAGTTTTCACCGTCCGGTACATCTGCATCAAAATTTGTGCATCATGCACATCAACATTATATTAGTATCTAATTAAATTATTAAATTAATCAATATATTATCCGTAAGTAGTAATTAACAATAAGTCAAAGCAAGCAAGGAAGACTAATTATTAATATTTTATTATTTTAATTAAATTAATGAATAAGAATAAGTTGAGAGTTGTAAGTATTAAATAGAGATGCAGTGTGTACTGTCCAATTTGTATAGTATAACACAGAAGCATTTATGGGTTTTACGGTAAAATGTGCACATGCATGGGAGCATGTGACTAACCATGGTTAGAAAAAAGGGAAAAGGTTGTGGCCATGTGGTAAACCAACAAAGACAAAACAAAACCCAACCCATTTCTGAGGAACGGATCATTGAGAAATGATGGTGTTTTTGGTACGTACTACTTCTACTACTTACTACCTTCCCTTGCATTGCTCACATCATTTTTTTTAATTATTCTTTTTCGTTTTCACTCAGTACTAGTACTATACTTACTCCTTACTGCTTATTACTTTATCATTCTTTTAAATTTAATTAAAAAGAAATTACATAATACACTCTTTGCATCGTCAACATTATTATAATTATGTTTGAAAGAAGGGGGGAGGGGGTTGGTGTGGTTCAATAATAATAATAATAATAATGTTGAAAGGGAATGAAAAAAAAGGGTGTGTTAATGAGGTTGCGGAAGCAGAGGGGAGCATATTATAGCAGATCTAATAGAAAAAAAAAAAAAAAGAAGTGGTAAGGATATGTGATACTCTCTCTATGGAAAACATTGGAATTTGGACTTTGTGTATATCATTTAACTGCTTCCTCTTATATATACATATATGCTTATTATTATGCAATATCAAATCAAATCAATTTTAATTTAATAAACCACAATCAGAAAATTTAATTTAATGAAAAATAAAAACAAGATTAAGATTAAGACAGAGAGGAAGGTGAGGAGATGAATGGTATGGTGCAGTGATTATAGATATATAGATATACCTGTAAATGTGACTTAACATGTGCTAGAGTGAGATCCTTCACATCCATTAGTTCAAGAACTGATTTTGGTGTAGCCCCTAATTAAACAAAATCAATCAATAAAAAGAAAGGAACAAGGAATTTGGAATTACAAGAAGAAGAGGAGGAGGAGGAGGAAGGTACATATGCATACTTTCATGGCCGCCAAGGAGTTCAACGGCATGAACAAAGCGAGCATGGAGTGTGGTAGTCCACCGCATCCTGGGGGCTCTCATGCTCCGTTTCGCGGGGAATCTCGACAAGAATCTCGACCGCATCAAAGCCTGAGACTGAAAGTGACTTGACACGGCGGACCCCGTGTTGGCCGTCGTGGGAGGAGACGAAGGTTCTAGAAGATGGTGGTGTTGCGGAAATGGCAAAGAAGGTGGGTTCTGGTACACCGGGATCCCTCTGATTGGTCTCAGAAAGCCAAGCTCCTGGCTTAGGCTCTGCGGCTGCGGCTGTAACAGTGGGTTGTGCTGGTGGTGGTAGTAATGGTGAAACGATTGAAACAAAGGACTGTTGTTGTTGTTGTTATGGTGGTGAATGAGGTTATTATCGGTATTATTATTATTAGGGGAGAAGTAATAGTGTGGTGATGATGAAGAAAGATTATTATTGTTATTATTAGGCCTTGTTGTTGTGGTTGGGTTGGAGAGGGAGAGGTCGAAGCAGGGTTTGGAGAAAGTAGAAGAAGAAGAAGAAGAGTTGGAGAAGGAGGTTCTAGAAGAGTCCAAGGCTCTCTTCCAGAAACCCAAATCAACGTCTTGTTGTTGTTGTTGCTGCTTCGAGTTGGCGGTGGCGGTGGCGTTGTTTGGAGGGCTGATTTGCAAGGACAAGTCTGGTTGTGCTGGAAACAACTCCATAGCCACAACACACACGCACCTTCCAATTGGGGGATTTTGATTTACTAGTAGTATGATGAGATTTGAAGAAGCATTCAATAATCCAATTTGCAGAGAGAAGGAAAGAAAGAAAGAAAGAGAGAGAGAGAAGGATGTGTGAGAAAATGACAGTTGAGATGAGAGGAGAGGAAAGAAGGGAAGGGAAGGGAAGGGAAGGAAGGAAAGAGGGTAGTGAAGAGTGGGGGTGGTGGGGATGGATGAATTAAAGAGACACAAAATTGTTCAATTCTTTCTTTTGTGTGTTGTGGACGTCAGACCTTGGGGCTGGGGGTACCCTACTATACTACCCCCCTCACAAAATAAAGCAATAAACTTCATTTCTTTTTTAAATTGCTAAATACCATCCTATTCTCTTATATAATTATTAAATAAAAACACACAACAAAAAATTATAATTATTAAAAAATTAGTTTTAATACCTTAAAAATGTATGATATTTTATACGTAATGCTATATGTATGTATAATTGTACATCTCTATATATTCTATTTATAACACAAAAAATATAAATATCAAATATAAAAAAATTCACAAAATATATTAATATTAGTAGATAAGCAGTGATACGAAAATTAAAATAAAAATAGATAAGAGGTGTATGGAATTATACAGTAATACATGTATTAGATAGTTATTTTTATGTTATTGAATACATATATATAATATATTAAAAAAATTAAATTTTCATTAAAAGTTAAATTTATATTTTATTTAATGATAAATAGATATTATTTAAATAATACTACCACCGAAGAAACGAAAAGGAATGAAAAAAAAAAAAAACAAAAAGGAGGAAAAAGGAAAGGGAAAAAAAAGGTAAATAAGTTTGGAACTTTTATTCCTTTTCACAAATACTCTCTTTTTCCTACCCCTTGTGTGTTTTCTTTGGATTAAAAATGGAAAAGCAACACATTTTTCCTATAAAAACTTTAACGTGTGCATTGTCTCTCTGAAACCCATAGTAGTTAACTTTCTAACTTCATACACGTACACACAACAATAACCCTCTTTATTAACTCGACTCAAACTAGGGCTCTCTATGCTGCTTCTTTTTTTTTTTGCC
Organism: Stylosanthes scabra; assembly: GCA_036250425.1. NCBI lineage: Eukaryota > Viridiplantae > Streptophyta > Magnoliopsida > Fabales > Fabaceae > Stylosanthes > Stylosanthes scabra. The sequence continues at coordinate 203,836 of JASCZI010090639.1, read as the reverse complement.
CCAAAATCTTTTTTTAATTAAATAAAAAAAGTAATAATTGTGGAATTTACAGTCACATGATTGCACACAATTTTCAACATCTTACGGATTTGTTTTGTTTTGTTAACACACAGCCCCAATTATAAACCACTCATTGTGGTTATCATGAAACCCTAATTCCTTTGCAAATCACATCAGGCATTCTTCTTAGCAACAATTCTTGGACCCATCCATCATCACGTTCTTGTCATCTTCTTTTTTTATAATCAACCCATGAAATTCAAAAGGTATATATTTCTGTGAGTTGTTAAAGGTATGTATGCTCATCCAAATTTAGGACACCGTGAAAAGTCTCATTTACCCCCCTCCCTATTTCCCTTGTACATTATGGATTATTAAGTACTTTACATGGGTAAATTTGTCTTTTACTAATTTGGTCTCGTCATCAAAGAGAGTTTGGTATGTACTACTGAATGTACAAATATTCCATTCACTCTCTCGAACCCTCACAAATATTTATACCCGTAGACACAACATAAGGAAACAAAATAAAAATTTTGAGAAGCATGTTTAAACGTTGACCACAAGAATTTTCTTTTCCTACCAAAAAAATAAATAAATAATAGGTCAAGAAAGTTGTGTTAAAATATGTATTTCTCAGATTAATTAAATTCATGGGGTATGTAGAATTGGTTAATCATTTTAGAGCTTCAAGCTATATATATATATATAGCTAGTAGCCTATGGAGATGATCTAAGCCTTAGCTAGTTAACTTAAACTTTTGCACACGAAAGCAATTTAATTTACCTAAAGAAGGAAAATTACAAATCGGTGGAACATTAACGGAAAAAGGGAAAATCTACCGGTGGGTTGTGATAATATTTCAAAAGTTAATATCTTATATGTTATGGTTTTAGAATGCATAAATATAGTAGTAGATAGTATATATATAGATGATCTTAATGGCGCAATCTAAATAAGGGGGTGCTTTCTTATATCTATATAATACTCCAAATATATATTCCATCAATTTATGAATAATATAATCTATGTCTACCCATCAATAATTCAATATGTGTCACTATCAAGTTTACACAACATTATATATATGTGCTTGTTTTTTTTTACCTATAAAACTATGAATAAATTTATCTATTCACGTATTTTTAATTTATTTATGTATTTTTATATCAAATAAATTCACGTGACAAACACAAAAATAATAAATTATAATATAAAATTTTTGAGCACATAAATAATTTGAGTCATAATATAAAAATAAAAATTATTTTTATTGATATGAATAAATATACATATATTTCCCTTAAAACTAAAACAATTACCGGTATATAAATGCGAAAATCTAGTCAAAGGGGGACGCCAATAAATCACACTTTAATTTCAATTGAGTTGAGTAATCATTTCTCATTTAGTGTCGTAAAGGAAGAAAAACTATTAGCTAGGAAGCTCTCTCTATATATGGATGGATTATTTATTTAGTAATTTATGACATAAATAAAATGCATGAATTGAATTTGGCACCTAAATTAATTACTAGTATTGATTTTGTGTGTGCTATGGAGTAATTCCTTTGACTGAAAAAATTAAACTAAAGGAATTGATACTAAACTCGGATAATTAATATTCTACTGAGATGTCATATCATCATCATCTATCTCACACACATTCATTCAAACCATTGTTCATTGTTTCTCAATTCTCTCTCCCACTTTATTTTACTACCATACATGTCAATGGTTGTATATGACTCTCTCTCTCTCTCTTACTCTATATATATCTTCTTGAAGGAAATGTTTATATGCACAAAAATCACTGCTAACAGCATTTTGCATTAAGACATTACGTCATGATCATTGACCTCAAGGCACAATCAACTTTCACCAGGTTCTTCTCTATCTAGCACTGCTATTATTCCTATATTAGGATTACCATTAGGATCTGCTTCCTTCGTCATTAAAAAAATAATAATATATTTTTTTTATTTTTTAAGCCAAGATATTTATTTTTAAAAAAAATATATATATGTATCTTCAAGTTTATTAATTTTAATGGAATCGTAAAATACTTTACACAATTGTATAACATATTTATTCTTTTGAATGACTAATCACGGAATTAATATAGAAAAAAAAGTTATTTTAATTATATAATATGGTGTTATGTAATTACATGCACGTTTAAAACATTTGATGATTTATTGAAATTAAATTATATATATCATATATTAAATGTAAAGCAATAATAATTTGTGATTTCTAATATATAATTGAATCTACTGTAATTTATTTCCCTGCACCAAACTTTTTAATTGCGGAGAGAAAATGAAAAGGTGAGTTTCCTGTATTCCCTCTGCTATATTTCTTTATTCATAAAACTTACGTGCGATGCAAAAGCTAAAGCTAGGTAGATGATGTGTGTTATTGGGGAAAAAAGGATTAATTTTTTTTTATCTGTTTACTTTTCTCATAAATAACAGCATTCAAACATTTATGACTGTAAGATATTATGGCAGGCCTAGTCATGAACCCTAGTTAGTTCCTGGTTGTGTTTTATTTCTTTATTTCAATTTTGAAATCCATCATGTGAAAAGATTGTTACAACTTACAAGACCAAATAAATAAACTTGGCTACAAAAAAACTTCATATACATAGACGAAGACCTTCTTTAATAATTAAGAACTTTATAGTTGGTTCCATCTAATGAGATGCTGCTGCAACGTCAAATTAATGATACAGTAGTCAACCATTTATATCCTGGGGAATGAAGAAATCAAATCAAATTCTCTTATATATATCCAGGGGTTTGTTTATTACACGGTTTATTTTATTTTATTTTATTTTATTTTATTTTATAATAAAAACACCAGCCACCGGTTGTATTTATCAACTTTGTAGAAAAAGTGACCGCAATAGGTGACACTGACCAATTTAAAAAAATTAAGCAAGAAATGAAATTTTTAACTTTAATTTTATTATAGGAATAGGTTTCGGTGTTTTTAGGAATGGAATTAATAGTCGATTTTAATTGATTTTAATTAAAAAATTATATATAATTAAAATAAATGATTAGAAATACAGTGACACTTAAGTTTCTATATATAATTAACTTTGGACTTAACAGATGAAAAATGTCATAAGGTGAACACTTTTAACATAGAACGGAAGAGTTAACTAATATTTATTCAAATATATAGGACAAAATTTTTTTAAAAATAGCCACTTAGAATTTTTATTCGGATATTATAATAACGAGGGGTTAGATCATAATTATTATAAGAGACAATATCATATGTATTGTTGTTGAAATAGAAATTAAGAAAAAAGAATAGTTATATATACATAATAAGTTACATGAATTATAGATTTGATTTTGATTGAGGGGCGAAGAACCTATAGCAGTTCCTATATATAGGCTTGACTACTTTTTGTTGGGTAAATAATTGGTATATGAATAATAATGAATATATATATGATGTTCTGGCCTGCCTCCTATCATTTTGTCCTAATTGCTTCATTGACCAACATGCTTTCTAAAATTAGTGAAAGTTAAACTCACTTTTTGACCCTAAATTTAATAATAAAAAATTATTACATTATTATTAATTGATAATTTGTCTTGCAAATCATTTTCACTGAGTAATGAGCCTACTAATTTGGTTAAAGAATGAAAGGTAAAAAAAGAAATGAAGAAGTTCAAACCTAGCTATATATATTGTTCTAAGATTATTATTTGGATTTCTCATCATTATTCATTGTAACGAAAGCAGTCAATGAAAATGGATATATCATAAGAGCGTATTTGGTAACCTCAACAACCTCATAATTATAATAATAACAAATTATAGAGGAGATAGATTTATACATAAAATAAAAGCTTCTATATATTTTAACTTTTTTTATATATTTATTTTCATTCAAATAGAATACTACTAATTAAAAATGTATGCTGATCCGGCCTGTCATAAACTCGGCCCAAAAGAGTTCATCAGGAAAGCTCTTACTGAACCAACAATCCGTCAAACAACGCATAAGTCCAATAACCGAAATGTTATGCAAATAATCCATCTTAACGGGCCCAAAACTCGAACCGAACCCTTCTAACGCCGCCAAGCTAAAACCGAACACTTAAGCTAAATCCTAATCTACTCAGTTGACAAATACACACGTGCTCATCTAAACGGATGAGATCAATCAACAACAAACTGACTAAGACTTATTAGCTAAGTCTTCGAATCCCGAAGAGTTCGGGATCCGATCACTAAGCCTTCTAACGACATCCTAATCTAACTGATCACTCAAGTCACTCTATTTAACTATCCTAGTTTGACCTAGGAAGGTAAGTTCTCTTCTCCCTCATATCGACTAAACTGCTAAACACTTCTTTCTATCTGACTTGAGCATCGGAGTGGCTTTGCAGGTCCATCCCCCGCCGTTCTTTGGAGATCAGAACTACACTGAAAATTCTTGTGGAAACTAAAGTGTTCCTCCCTCGTCCGAGCACACTGAACCTCGAAGAACTCATCCACGAAGTTCTCGGACGGCCGAACTCTTCCACTTCCGCAGCAGAACATAGGCTAATAATGAAAAGATGCTATTCTTCAATTCATTCTAGGAGAAAAGTGAAAAAACTGTGATACAAAGATGTAGATTTATTTATATGTAATAATAATAATATATAATAGGTTTGTGAGGAAACAAAGTTGATTTTGGTTCTTTTCATTCTCCTTTAAATGAAAAAAGTAGAATCACTAGTAGAGCATGTTGGGCAAATAGAAAGATGATGAAAAAGCTTTAATAATGGCTTTAAACCGTGGCTAAGAAGAAGAGCATTGGTATGCGTTAATCTTTGCTACGTAACTTTGCTTTATTTTGATGTCCCTTCCTTGACTCATCAACCATGAACCATGCATATAGGACCCCAATATCCATACATACTACATACCCTTCTTTTTCATAAAGTTTCCATTGGTCCCTCCCTTCCCCGCTTACAATAATAATTAATAAATAATTACATTATATATATCCTTGTTAAATCGTTTTTCTTTCTTATAATGTATATTAATTTAATTTTTATGCAATGTAAGTATAAGTGTAAAGATACTTTACATATACAATCCATCACATAACGTTACATCTATAAAAATATTTTTTTTATTGACTCATGATTATTAATCATCTAAAAAAACAGTTATAATTGCACCAATATATAAAACATTTTACATTATTAAATGAATCAAAATCAAAATCTCTATGTATATACCACTTTTCGTAATTAATATTTCAATTAAATTTTCATGTACGACCAATGAGAATATTAGGGATTTGAATTAAAGTTTTTCCTATGGAAAAAGAATTTTTTCTAACTACTAATTCAAATTCAAAATCTTGTTTTTTTTTTTTTAATTTACAAAATGCTCAATGGAAGATGTTAGGAGACCAGTAATTTTAGTGGGGGAATGAAAAACAAAAAATTGGCTACTATTATTTCAAATGTAAACCAAATACAAGGAACAAATATTTCAGGATCACCTAATATTTGTATGTGTTAACGTGATAAATCAAATCTGTGGACTAATAATTTAAATAATTAAACTTAGATAATTTAGCTAAAATGTGGTTATTAAGACAGCTTATTCTTTTATTTGTACTTTATGAAATGTATATTGAAGTTACTAAAAAGAAGTTGTGGAATGATTGTTTCTGATTCTATTAATATTATTATAATTTTAAAATTATAATTTCTATTTATAATTATAAGTTTCAAAATATTGTTTATATATACCAATAACAATATTGGTAGATAAGATTAATTCATTTGATTTGGAGGCAATGCCTTGACCAATAGAATATTAATTTCATCATTTTGTTTTTGGTCAACCAACGTCTGCTTGAGGTTGACTTCATTTGCAACGAAAGCCCAAAGACTACTTGGGCCTTATTTGTGATGGGCTTGTAAAGTTTTCGTAATAGCAAACAGTGAAAAACATAATAAAAAGTTATTTTCTACAAAGGACGTAAACCTTAAGCTTGTGCAAACCTGCAGTTAAAAAAATGCTAAACCAAACTAACTTGGGTTGGTCTAATGGGTAGTTCACTAGTATGTTTAAGCAAGTGTCGAAATTTAAATTCCGCTTCATACATGCAGTAACCCGTTGGCTAGCGGCAATCCCTCAAATAGAACTCAGATCCGCGAAAGATTAGTCTTCGACCTGTCAGGTTGGGGAATACCTTGGGAAAAAAAAATAGTAAACCAACTTAAGTGTGGAAATTTGAAACTTGACTTATGAATGCATTATGCATAAATCATTAGTTAAAAATAGACTCTTAAATGTAACTAAGATCCAAGGTGAATTATCTTCTTCTTGGATTTGGGGATATCGGATAAAAAAATTATAAATTTAAAGTTTAATTATTCTATATTATTCTTTAGAGTTTCACTAAATTTTTAGTTAAGTTTTTATTAGTTTAAAAATATTTGTAAGGTCTTTATATTAGATAAAGATTTATAATTACATGGTTACTAGTTATTAAAAACAAATTAAATCAAGCCATAAGATAGATAGTAAAAATACTAATCTCTTGTTAATTAATTAAATTCAATATGTTCAGTATTCAGACTTCTAGTATTATTGTTTTTCCATATGGGAGTTGGCAAAAAACCCTAATATGGTCACTACAAAAAAAGGTTGATTTGTTTTTTCCTTTGAGAATTAGCCATTGGCATAGTAGTAGGCATAGGAAGGAAGCACCTAACAAGGATTATAGCCACATCTATTCTATTAAATACTCCATGGAGGAATATAGCTAGCTAGGGAGGGTCCCTAAATAAAAGTCCACAACTTACAATAGTAGCTCAGCCCTTCACCTTCTTCTTTCTGCTCTAAATTATTGTTGGGATTTTTGGACACTCTATTTAAGACCTTTTCAACATAGACGGCTACTAGTACTATACGTGCATATACACAAATACCCACCCTCAATTTTATTCACAATAATCTCTCTTAAATAATCCTACATTGAGACCAACAAAAGAGTACTCTTATTAATCCTCTCTATACATAGGAAAGTGATATCTAATCTTATCTTCTTCAACCAAAGATTATAAGGTTAACCTAATGACAAGTGTTTGTTATTACTTAGTACTACCCTTTGCTTAAATAATAAGAGCATAAAAGAAAATATTTTTAAAAAATAAAGCTAATAAAAAAATTCTTATTAAACTTTTTTTTAATTTATCTCAAAAAAAAAAAAAGAAAATTAAACATTTTAGTGAGTCTCATATATTATATAGAAAAATTCTTGGTTACTAATATTATAGTAGCTAATATTTAGCCAACATCCTTTTTTTTATCCTTTTATTCATTTCCATTACTTTTATCAATTTTAGACTATAACATTTCATAATTTTATATGATGTTTTTTTTAATATTTTTAAATGATTAAATTTTTATTAGTTATTGTTGATTAATATTGTATGGGTTATTTGGAACAACTCTATTATATATATTATTATTCTTATTAAAATAAATGCATTCTCATCTTTTTCATTTAATTTCTCTTTACCAAGCAAAGGGATCCAATATTTTAATTTTTCAAGTCAAACAAAATGCGTCCAAAATCTCACACTTTCCTATATCTAGTAACATATGTAGGTGATATAGTAGTAGCACACATACTCAATGGCATTGCATAAAATTAATTGTGTCATGTATCAGATGAGTCTTGTAGTGATAATAATAATTATGTTATATCATAAAATTAGTGTGTTTGTTCTACCTAGGGTTCCACATATACTATATATATTATTAATATATTAAATTAATAATCATTTGTAACTTGTGCTGTCTTAGTCCTAATGCCCATAATATATTGTAATGCACATAAATAAATAAACAAACAAATGGTAACGGCGATGGGTATGGTCCGGGAATACAGGCCTGACATTTTATTTTCTCAAGTTATCAAATTCCATTGTCTCATTAAAACCCAGGAATTATTATAATCCCAGAAACAAGATCGATGTCAACCATATTCATTGAAAATAAAAACTTGGCTTTGAATTTAATAAAAGTTTGAATCTGTTTATAATTGTTTTTTACTTTCTATAGTAATATATATACCAGGAACTTAATCTCCTTTGAATAAGTATAGTACTGCACATATTACATTATTGTTGTTAGAGATTTGCGCCTGAGAAGCATCTAAACTCTGTCCCTCTTCAAGTATTTCATATTATAAACTAATTAATCACACTTATCTAAGCTTCTTCCCCTGCTCAAGGAGGAATCTTTCATTTGGTTAATTGTGATTATAGCGCTTGGATCCGGGCAATTCACTATATTAGATGAATTAAATCACAAAATGATTAAATTATCCTAATTTAATAAGTATCATCAATTTATCCTAAAAGCATTATATGTAATCCATAGTAAAATATAATATTTTATAATTACATAATCCGTAGTATATTTCCATAGATTATAAATAAACACCAAAAATACATAATTTGTAAAATTTTGTCATGGATTATGAATAAATAGTAAAAAAATAACATAATATATGGAACCTGGCACATATTATGAATACATAAAATAATATATAAAATTATATCGCATAAATTATGTTCAAATGTTAAGAATACTTATAATCCATATATAATAGTCAACCATAAATTATGAACAAATGTTATATACACTAGTAATTAATTATGTATAATAAAAGTATTTAATAAAAATTAAATTTTATACTATCCAATATATGAAATATTCTTTTGCATTTTTTTAAAATAGAGTATAATATTTGAACTCTAAATAATTAATCTATCATGTCATTGCTATTTTTTTTTAGAATATAAAACTTGATAATTATATTTATATCTTCGTAAACTATATTTTAATGTATATTTTAAAAGCTTATATTTTAAACTAAATTTTAAGAGATAAATGTATTTTTACTAGATAAACTTTTATATTTAAATATAATCAACCTTTTATTCGCATAAGATAAATGAACTAAATTAAAAAAATGAATAATAAATGTTAATACCTAATAATGAAGTTACGTTATGATTTTTTTAAATAAATTAATAATACTTAATATTGAATATTTTTTTAAAAAATAACAAGCACATAACTTCAAATATTATTAACTTAAAAATAAATTAAAATAAATTTATCATAGGTAGGTGCACCAATGTCGGCAGCTTAGTGGAAAAACAAATAAACATTTATGGGAGATTAAAAAACAACATAACCTTTAAGATTAGGATCCGATATGCACTATGGAAATTAAATTAATACCACCTCATTTTAGAGTTTAATTCAAATATTATACTCCATATATTCAAATAAAATATGCAAAAATATTATTTTACATGTATTATGTTTTTTTTTTTTTTTATTTCTTCATAATTCACGGCAGAATACCATGAATTATGTATTTTTGACGTTTGTTCATAATCCATAACACAGTACCATAGATTATGTACAAATTATAAAATAATATACCATGCAACAAATTACATATAATGCCTTTAGGATAAATTAATCATGTTTTTTAAAATTGGACAATTTGATCATTTTGTGGTGTAATTCATTTTTGCCCCTTATATTACATATTTGATTTGAATTTTTGTTTTACAAGAAATCTAAATGCACATTTGTTTTGGTCAACTAAATACAACGAAGTAATTTACTTTTATAATATATACAAGACTATATTGATATCAACAATGCTATAAAATTACGATGACAAATTCACAAGTACTAATAATGCAAGACTAAATTGCAATTTTTTTTTATGAATTTAGGGTTTGAATTACAATCTTTTAAATTATAAAAATCTAATTACAATTCCACTAAAAATATAACGACTTATGTATAATTTAACCTAAATAATATGACTCTATCATGCATACATTATTAGCTTGAATAGCCTATCAATTTTTGTTGTATATGAAATTAATCTACATTCACTCACAATCCAGAAAATTAATGGTGTGTTTTACATGCATTTTTATTTTAAAATAATGCTACAAGATTAATTAAATTTAGCATTTTTTGCCTGTATTTAACTAATAAACTCTTAAATCTTAATAGTATAAATACTGTTCATACAAAAAATAAATTTGGTCCAAAATTGGATTAAGTGAAAAGAAAGCCCACACAAAAAAGATATTTTTATATATTAGATATCCATAATACGCATTTAAATAGTTACTTATGTGATGACCTATGTATACGGAGAACTGCATGGCAGTTTTTAAGAATATGTTATGTATTTGTAATTTGTTATAATTTGTTATTTCTATAAATACTACATGTATAGAGAAATGAGATGATCTTCTAGGCAGACCAAATTCATCAATTCTTTAATCTTGTTTCTTTTCTTTTTTAGTTTATTTATAGTCACTCATTGCCAATTCAAATTCTAGGTAACCAGTCTGAACAAATACTAAACTTTAAACTCATCAAAACCCAAAAAATAATCTAATAAGAAGCAAATGAACAGTGATATATCTAACACGTTTCCTTAATGCAATATTTTTTTTTTGGTTTGTGAGAATTTTTTACAAAGCTTTATTTTTTATTTTTATTTACTTTATGCTTTTAATCATATATAATAAACTTTTATATCATATTATGATGTCACTTCTCAGTTTTTAACTAACAGAAAATATATATGAATACTTATATATCTCCAACCATTTATATTTATATTGGTAGTTTTTTTTAATGGAAGGATGTGAGAAATGAGTAATATTATCACTAATGATGGGCCATTACCATATCTGTAAAAGGAGAGTGGTGATGATGATGACTAATAATATTTAAATTTGTTATAGCCAAGCTTAGCTTCCAGAAAGGAAACATTGATTCAGCTTTGTCCAACACACTATCACTCTAATTCTCCCACTTTGCCACAAGATCTACACAATATAATTACACACAACACAATAGTATCGTTACTACTCATTATATATATAGACGATCTATCTTATGAGAATGAGTTTTTTATTTGAGAACGTGAGAATGTATTTATAGCCATTGAATATATTTAAATGGTTTAGATTAAATCTCTCCACTAAAAAATAATATATGCTTTTCCACAAAAGTAATAAATGCTTCTCAACTAAATAACAATAAATGCCGCCACAAACAATTATCACTTTAAAATTAAATATTCAATCTTTTTTATGGTCTAAATATTCAAGTTCATTTGTTATTAAATAAAAAACATCACCTATTATATAATTTTTCTTTTAAATATGTAAGACAATATAATCTTATACTACGTAGTAAGTTAAAGATTATTTTACGTTAATTTTCTATTTTTATTAAATGCTTATTTAAGATTTTTTATAATTAAAATTGAATCAAAGCGATAACAAGAGTCCACAATCTCTTAGAGTATTAAAGCAAAATAAATAAACCTATTAATCTTTTTATTATTTATGTTTCTATGTTACGTATAATTTATATATGTACTATAATTTTTATTAATTTGTATTTAATATATATTTAAAAATAATCATTTTTATAATTTTTGTTCCAAGCGACGCTTGTACTTTAATTATATGTTTTTGTAATTTTTACAATTTTTATTTTTTATGAATACAAAACATTTAAAAACTAGGAAGCCTATATATGTCTTTCAATTATATATTATTTTATTATTATTACTATATATATTGTGTAGTATGTCATACATGGGTTTCGTTTTTTTATTATATATGAATCTTATTATTATATCAATGTGATTGAATATTTACTGAAAAACGTCTATTTTGAACCATATCGAAAAAACATCAACTACAATTATAAAATTGTTGTACTATATTATTCTCTTTTATAGTTTAAGAAAATAAAAAATAATTATTTTAAAATAAATCCAAAAATCAAAACATTATCCTAATAAATATATAATTTGATTATTACTTTTTTAGAGAAAAAAAATACTTAACACCTTTTATAAATATTAAAAATAAAAAGAGAAAACAAAAAATAAAGATAGAGAGAGAATGCATTTATTACTCAAAATGATAATGTGAAAGCACTTATTATAGCAAATAGTAAAAAGACTTAATCTTAACCATTTAAATTAATCTAACGGTTATAAATGCATTCTCACATTTTCAAATAAAAAACTCATTCTCACGAAAAATAAGTAACTCAGAGTACCCACATGCACAACCATGAAGTCTAATACACTTACTAGCAAAATGGTTCTTAAAACATCAACTCCAAAGAATTAGACATTACTATCTATTTTATAAATTTAGGGATTTAAGTTTGAAAAAAAACTTAATCAATAAATTAACATTTTTTAATCAATATCGAATAATTTTTTGAAATTATTTTTTTATTCTTAATTATAAATCCAACATCTTAAATGCTAATTAAACTCTAAATTCTAAACAATACTCCATAAATTCTAAATCCTAATTTTTTTACGAATTGAATATTAAAATAAAAATGAATGTTACGGTACCCTCATGGAGGTAATTTATAATTTCTAATATATTGATGAAAACTAATTCAATATTTAGTTTTTCTTGAAATTTAAATGTATAATTTTATTAAAATAAGAATTTTTAAAAATATTTTGCATAATTTTTTACATGCTACAAGATCAACAATAATATAATATTTTCTTTTTTCGTGATTCCCTTCTATAAAAAAGGATAAGTGATATAATACATCTTTTTTTTTATTCTCTATAGTTGTCCTAAATCAAATTCAATGAAATTAAATGGTAGAGCAGTATTAGTATGCATTCCAACTCCAAAAAAATTATTTATTCAGTTAATTGTAAACAAAAACGTTAGAAATAACATATTAGCATTAGAGGAAAGTAGTTGTAACTGAATATTCATCATTTATTAATTAGAAACAGATTGTACAATATGGGTATTTATAGTGAACAATACAAGCATGGTTAAGGCACAAAGAAACCAAGATCAAGAAATCAAGAAAAGTAACTACTAGATGTAACTAACTAACTAATCATATAGTTATCCTTAATATCCCCCCTCAAACTTAGGCATCCTATTAGCATTGCCTAAGTTTGCTAAGAAACTTCCTGAACAGATGCAATGACAATGGCTTGGTAAACATATCTGCAATTTGGTCTTGGGAGGGAATATGGAGGACATATAGTTGTTTGTTATTCACCAAGTCTCTTAGAAAGTGCATATCCATTTCCATGTGCTTGCACCTAGAGTGATAAACTGGGTTCATTGTCAATTGACATGTGGATTGGTTATCACAATAGATGATTGGTGGTGTGCTTTGAGCTATCTTCAATTCTGCCAACAATTTTTGCACAGCCATTATGTCTGTTTGAGCTGATGCCACTGTCCTGTACTCTGCTTCAGTGGTGCTTCAACTGAGTTTAG
>JASCZI010090639.1:166984-190429 GCA_036250425.1 Stylosanthes scabra | reverse complement strand
TGTTTTTGACACTTCCAAGTAATCAGGTTGTTCCCTAGGTAGATGCAGTAACCCGTTGTTGACTTTCGGTCATCCAGGTCTGCTCCCCAATCTGCATCTGCATAACAAATAATTCTATAATCAGCACTCTTTGTAAAAGATAAACCTTGACTTACTGTACCTGCCACATAGCGTAGGATTCTCTTCACAGCTTTCCAGTGGTTTAAAGTAGGGTTATGCATAAACTGTGACACTTTGTTCACTGAATATGACAGATTCGGTCTAGTATTTTGTGAGGTATTGCAATGCTCCTACGATTGATCTGAACAGTTTTGGATCAGGACATGGTTCAGAGTCTTGCTGTGAAAGTTTGAGACTTGAGATCATTGGTGTTGGCATGGGGTTTGTTGTAGTCATACCAGCTCTCTCTAATATTTCCATAGCATATTTCTCTTGAGAGACATGAATACTACCATCCTGCAGATTTTTAATTTCTAAACCCAGAAAATAGTTCAAATAGCCAAGATCTTTCAAAGGAAAAATAGAATTAAGTTTCTCAACTAAAGAATCAATTCCTGCAGCATTATTTCCTGTCACAACAATGTCATCAACATATGATAAGACATATATAACAGAGTGTGGTGTGTGTTTAACAAACAAAGAGGTATCCGATTCTAAATTGTGGAATCCAAGTTTAGCTAAGTTCTCTTTTAAGGTAAGAAACCATGCTCTTGGGGCCTGTTTCAGTCCATATAGAGCTTTATGTAATTTGCATACTATAGATGAATCTCCATTAGTATAACCCTCTGGTTGTTGCATAAAAACTTGTTCATGCAACTTACCATTTAGGAAGGCATTGTTAAAGTCTAGTTGTTTAAGAGGCCAGCCTTGTGTTAAGGCTATAGTTAAGACAATTCTGATGGTAGAGGGTCTAATAACAGGGCTATAAATCTCTTCATTGTCAATCTCTTCGGTTTGTTGAAATCCTTTACCTACTAGCCTAACTTTGTACCTAAGAATGTCTCCCTTACTATTTCGTTTTATTGCAAAAACTCATTTATTACTAATCACAGCAGCAGCTGGAGGTACAGAGACTAATTCCCAAGTTTTACATTGTTGTAAAGCCTTAAACTCAGCATCCATGGCTGCTTTCCAATGTGGACAGCTCATGGCTTGTTTCACAGTTTTAGGAATTTCTTGTGTCAGATCAGGTGAGATAGTTTGAAAGGCTTTCGGAATATTTCTAGTCTTAGACCTAGTGAGCATATTATGTGTTTTTAAAGTAGAGATTGTGTGGGATGGGTTTGAGAGGCAAATTTCAATGCCACTTATAGGAATAGACAGATTAGGTGTAGGTAAGGGTTGCTGGTCATTATTGTCTTTAGAAGAAGGCTGTGTTTCAGTAGTAGTATCGTGTTGATCAGAATCAAGTCCATTAAGGGACTGTGTATTAGTATTGGTGTTGTGTGAAATTGTGTGATCAGTGTGTGAATCTTGGTGTAAATGTGAAACATTTGACATAGGGGATGCATGTAATGGTATAAAGGAAGTAATATGAGACATAGATGAAGAAGATGCAGGAATTTCTTTAGAAGCAGCAGCAGAAAATAAATCAGAATATGAAAACACAGTCTCATCAAATATAACATTTCTAGATAAGTATATCTTGCCATCTTTAGTCATGCATTTATACGCTTGGTGATTATTGTCATATCCTAAAAATATACACTTTTGAGACCTATACTCTAGTTTATGTTTATTGTATGGCCTTAGATAAGGGAAGCATAAGCACCCAAAAACCTTAAATGTAGTGTAATCTGGCCTTTTCTTATATAATTTTTCAAAGAGAGAGATAAAATTTAAGGTTGCAATGGGTAACCTATTTAGAATATAGGTGGCAGTGGTGACAGCATCTTCCCAGAAGGACATTGGGAGTTGAGCTGTGAACAAAAGAGATAAAGCTATCTCTATGATACTTTTATGTCTTCTCTCAATTGTCCCTTGTTGTTGATGTGTATAGGGGCAGGATAACCTATGCTTAATCAAGAAGATACAAACATGTATACTTGCTATGAGCATCAACAAAAGCAATATAATACCTATATGAAGATCTAGATGTAACAGCAGCAGGTCCCCATAGATAAATAAAAATAAGTTCTAAAGGTGTATTGTAAGTAGTATTAGAAGTATGAAAAGGTAAAGCATGTATTTTACTTACGGAGCAAAATTCACAAATATGATTCGAAATTTTATCAGCACCAATAGGAACACCACAATTTTTTACTACCCGTAACACATTTTGTAAGTGAGCATGGCCTAATCTCTTATGCCATAAGGCTAAAATATCATCATTTTTAGTTGTACTTAGAACAGTTGGAATTTCAGAAGATTGCATGTTATTAGAAAAGACAAAAGGAACAGCAGTAATAGTAGGCAAAGAAGATGTACTTTTAATTCATATCACAATGATCAGTCATATAAGAAGAATCAACTATACTGTTTGAAGCTAGTTCTTGCCTAGATGTGTTTTTACAAGAAACAGAGTCTTTATCTTTTCTTATCAGATAAGATAAAGAACTAGGTACATGCATCTTACTAGAGTTAGAATTCAAAACACAAAGATTCTCAAAAACATATATTCCCCCTTTAGTTGTGCCCTGTAGTAGGAGGTTGTGTGTAACCTGATCACGAATGAGACAGTGATAAGGCCAAAATTCAAAAAGGACATTATTGTCAGCAGCAAATTTAGAGACACTTATTAAGTTTTGTGAAATTTGTGGTGCATAAAGAAGATTATTCAAGTTATATCTAATGTTATTAGTTTTATCAAGCAATTGAGTATAACCAGTTTTGAGAATCGAGATACCTGTACCATTACCTACTAGGAGCTGATCTGTGGTTTGTGTGGTGTCCTATGTTCCAATGAAATTTGCTGGATCGGATGTAACGTGGTGGCTCGCCCCACTGTCTGGGTACCATGCTCAGTTAGTGTTCTGTGATGGTAGAATTGTGACATATGCCCTTGGTTGATGAAAATTTGATGATGGTGGTGGTGGAGTGGAGTTAGCAAACGATATCTGAGAGGAAGAACTATGATTGCTAACAGATGAAACATATCCATGGTCAAATCTGTAGTAATAGTTAAACGCTGCATGACCCCCTCTGCCACAAATTTGGCAAAATGTCCTATTGTTTTGCCAAGAGGTTCTTCCACCATGCTGAAAGCGGCCATTGGCACGTGCTTTGCGTCCTTCTCCTCTGTAGTCATCCGATGAAAAAGTCTCTGCTTGAGTCAAATTAGCCACTAGAATCGATTGGCCCAAGTTTTTGCCCCTGTTTATCATATCGTCATAGGCTTGAAGAAGTGTTTCTGCCTCTGGAACAGTGAATGAGCCAAATCTTGACATAACAGATGCAGTGAAAGCATAATACTCTTCATTTAATCCATCGAGTATTACTTGAATCTGATCATCAGCACTTAGGGGATTATCAAGAGCCGCCAGGGAATCTGAGATGTTTCGAATCTTGGTGAGGTATTCATCAATAGTTCCTGTTTTCTTAATTCCACGCAGTTGCGATTTGAGCCCTTGAACCCTAATCTTTGAGGTTGCAGAAA
The DNA here is from genome assembly GCA_036250425.1 of Stylosanthes scabra. Lineage (NCBI taxonomy): Eukaryota > Viridiplantae > Streptophyta > Magnoliopsida > Fabales > Fabaceae > Stylosanthes > Stylosanthes scabra. Next base: position 186,834 of record JASCZI010090639.1, on the reverse strand, counting down.
AGATGTCTTCAATCGTCATCCAAGCCTCATAAAAACTAGTGCATTGAAGGATCTTGTTTTGATATGGCTTCGTGATTGAAGCTGCCAGCCATGTCTGTAAAGCAAGGTCATGTTTCCTCCAGGTTCGATACGCAGAGCCTTTGTCCGCAGGTGTTGGTGTTGCTCCGGCGGCAGGTGTTGGTGTTGCTCCAGCCGTTGGTGGGTTCTGAACCACAGAATCAGCTGAGCTCTCTGATGCAGAAGAATCGGTTGGTGACGGTGTTTTCGTTGGATCAAGGTGATGCTCTAGCTCCAAAGTTTGGATGGTGAGCCAGACTTGGTACTTTCAAGTGTTATGGTTCTTGTCATCGAGCTTGTCCGTTAATGGAACAAGTCCCAATTTGAAGGTGGTAGTGGAATCGGTGAGGAGAAGCGCCATTGACAATGAACGTTAGGGTTGCTTGATGTGAAGAAGACGAAGAAGAATTAGGAAATTAGGAAAGTAAGAGAGAGATGATGAGAATTGAAAGAATCTTTCTTTTGGAGAAGAAAAGAAAGAGAAAAGAAACAAAAGAAAACCAAGGTGAACGGTTTAACCGTCTCTGGATACCATATTAGCATTAGAGGAAAGTAGTTGTAACCGAATATTCATCATTTATTAATTAGAAACAAATTGTACAATGTGGGTATTTATAGTGAACAATACAAGCATGGTTAAGGCACAAAGAAACCAAGATCAAGAAATCAAGAAAAGTAACTACTAGATGTAACTAACTAACTAATCATATAGTTATCCTCAATATAACAAATTATCCCTGAATAAGAGAGAATAACATAAACAAAATGAGATATGTTAGGTGTACACCAAAATTGGCCACTATAATCAGCCAGCAATATAAAAATACGTATATACTTTATTACTTTAAAACAGAAAAAACCAATCTCACTCTTACTATTAAACACGTGCTTACACGCTCGGCAAAAATGCATTCCCTTCTCCTCTTGTTCATCCATTCTCATACTTTTGCAGATTTTTTTCATTCACAAAGATCATTTTCACGATCTGTACGTGTTTTTGGGTTCATCCCCTCCTTCCACATATTGATGTCTCTTCATTCCTCTAACAATGTCTATTGCTTTTGTCATTGCCATATCTGTTCCTTGCTGACAACAAAGAGAAACAACCCAGTACAAGATAGATCTTCCAATAATTTATAGTTATGTTTTAATTTATAGTCTAAATAATCTTATTTTCTTCCTTGTATTCATTCTTTCTGGAAGTTTGTATTGACTTTGATTGCATTTCATTTCCTGAATTCTAACAAAATACACCACTTTACTGTTTTTTGCACGGTGCACATGACCTGTTTATTAAAATGTTTCACTTACTTCTGTTTTGCTCTTCTCATTTTTTGCTTGTTTGGCATTTTTATCTTCTCATTTTTTGCTTCTTAGGTTCATTATTTTTTATTTATGAGTTTGATTATTATTCTAAGTGTGTTTGTTTGTAATTGAGTTTTGAATATAATTTAGTATGTGTTTAATTATAATATGATTTTAAAACGGATGAGTTAGACTTTTGAATTAGATTAAGTGTGATTGATTATATCTAGATTTTGAAATATTATTCAGAGACTATTTGATTATACTCTAATTATAGCATGAGTTTTAATTTTGATATAGATTTTTAGAGTTAATTATTTTTTTGAGTGAGTTTAATTATAATTGAATTTTATAATGTGATTTGAAGTGTGTTTGATTATACTTTAAAAATACAATTTTCTTGTTTGCTTAATATGATCTGGATCACTCCATTCTTATTTTTATATATGCAGCACAAATAAACTATATTATCCAATATTATCATGACCATACAATAACATGATTTATTAGCTTATAACTCAATCACATTTATTACTGGAAATAATTTGATTCTTGAATTTGGTTATTATGCGTTTGATTATAATTTAATTTTAAACTATAGTTTGAAGTATGTTTAATTATAATTTAATATAATATGAATTTAAATTTTAATTTGAATTCTAAAATTTAATTATTATATCAAGCACATTATATATTAAAGAATAATTAGATTCTTGAATTTGATTATTACATCAAATGTATTTGATTATAAAAAGATTTTGAAGTATAATCTGAATTTGATTATAACATAAGTTTAAATTTTAATTTAAATTCTTGAATTTGATTATTATATTGAGTATGTTTGATTATAACTGAATTTTGTAATATAATTTAAAATATGTTTGATTATAAAATGATTATGGCATGAGTTTGATTATGGTTGAATTGTATATAAAATAATTTAGACAATAAATATAAAAAACATGTCATGCCAAGTTTGTATAGAGTATTAATTCATTCTATATGTAGTCAAACAAAACTAATGCAACAACTACTTAAAAAAAATTTAACTTCCAATAAAAGGTAGCCGAAAGACTAAAATTTTAAAAAAAGATTAATTTGAATATCTTCTTTGAGAATTTCTTAAACAAAAACTTGATACTCTTGAAGTAATATGTTCAAATAACATGCAGAACTTTAACATTATTTTGTGAAGAGAAAATAGGAAAAATACAAAAAAAAAAAATAAAAAAGAGAGAGAGAGTGAATATGATGATGATGGAAGAGCAAGAGCTAGTTACATTGAGTGGTGAGAAAATTATGAAGGTAGAGTGAAGAGATTGGACCGAAGAAATGTGAAAAGTGAAAATAAATTATAGGGTGGAGGCGCTGGGTTTTTTGCCAGCACATCAATGGATGAGCGCGTGGAAGATTATGTACGTAGTTGTTTAGGATCAATTATTCTTAGTGACCAAGTGGTTAGCCTTACCCTTAATATAAGGGATATTTGTTTAACAAGAATGGTTGACCGCTTAGTTATCATAAATAATGATCTAAAATGCACACAAATAATCATCCAAAATGCACGTAAATAACCATTGAAGTTAAACCAGAATGCACACAAATAACCATCCCAAATAATCATTGAAGCTAAACCAGAATGCACACAAATAACCATCCCAAATGCACACAAATAACTATTCAAAATGCACACAAATAATCATCCAAAATGCACACAAATAATCATTGAAGTTAAACCAGAATGCACACAAATAACCATGCAGAATGCACACAAATAATCATTTAGAATGCACACAAACCATACAGAATGCACACAAATATCAAGTAACCCAATCAAATCTTAAATCAGGCAATTAAAAGCAAAGAAGAAGAAGAAGCAGCAGCAGCAGCAGAGGAGGAGGAGGAGGAAGAAGATGATGATGATGATGATGAAGAAGACGACGACGAAGGAGGAGGAGGAGGAGGCGGAGGCGACAGCGACAGCGACGAAGAAGGAAGATGATGAAGAAGAAGACGACGACGACGAATGAGGATGATGAAGATGACGACGACAACGATGAAGAGAGTGCATGTTCACGCGCTTTGGAGGGTGAGAGTGGGCTTGTTTGAGTGTGTGGTTACTGAAACCACTTGGTTTTGTACTTGGTTACTAAAACCACTTGTGCACCTAGCATGATTGGTTTAGGATTATTAATATATATATGTATAAAAATACGATTGTTGATTTTGGTAGCTGATTTTAGTATACAAATAGAATTATTGAAACAGAATTCACAACAAAATTAGTTCTTTATATTTATTATTACAAAAATAATAATTAAAAAAATAATATTAAAAATATATTTATTTATATATTTTCTTTTATTAACTCAAACTTTTGAAAAAAATAACTTCCTGACTTTAGTGTAAGAATTTATAAAATTCCATAACCAAAATATTTAAAGTTCAGTTTTTATTGACTTAAAAAAATTTCCAGATTAATAAAAAAAATTAAATTTCACTTAAATTATTAAGAAATACTTTTATGTAAAAGAATATATTAAAAATATAATTATTTATGAACCCTTTCTCATAACCTAATTTGTCTTCCAGTTATTGTTATTAATGAATGTATATGAATTGATTTGGTAACAGGATTTCATGCTTAATTTCGCATCTATGTTTGTCTATGGTTGCACTCTCTTTTGAGCTCCCAAATTGTTAGAAAAAGAAAAATAAAGTCGAAGAATTATGAAAAAGTAGAAGTGCATAATTAATTAATTATCACTGAAATTTGGGACACACGTGATTTGATTATTTAGGGAATGTGTGACTTTTTATTTGAGGTGGTCTCATTGTGGCTCTTACCGACAAGAGGTTTAATTATTATGTAATTATTATAATTTTGTTATTACTATTACACATAGGAGTATGAGAACATAATAATGAGATAAATGTTTTTGCCGTGATAAAAGCAATTTGTGTCGTCCAAGTCAAAACCCTTGCTTTCCAATCTTTGAACCACACCAAATTTAACAATATAATAATAATATTGTTCAACCCGAGGCATTGTTTTTAGTGAAGATACTAATTAATAATTGTTTAAAACAACGATTAATTTAAGTATTTAACTAGTTTCTGTTATAGATAGGGAGATATTTTGATATAATCTTAATAAATTTTAATTAAATATCTTTTTATAGTGCTCTTAAAATGCATTTCTAAAATGCATGTTAATAAAATTCTTAATATAAATATTTATTGTTAATTGTTCTGAAATTTTAATGACATTAAATGCCCAATTTTTTTCTTTTTAAAATTTTTACAATAATATAATATTTTAACAAGTGTTTATGAAAGTTTAATTATAATTATATTACTACTTTTTCAAAAAGCTTAAATTAATTATAATAAAATATATAAATAGTTATATTCCTAATATACATCGCACGCAAACTTTTTTTTTATTTACTTATGTAATTTTTTATTTATTTACCATATAGTGAAATTTAAAATTTCAACCATAAGTTTTAAACCTTTCCTCCGTCCTATATACCACTTATTGAAAAATTTGGAATGAAAGTAGTTCCTTTTGAATAAGATAGAAAGTCCGATCCGTTACGTTAAAGTGGGTTTATTTTTCTCGGATTTTCTTTTTTCCTGTCTACCACCTAATGAGCATCGTGTTATTAAAATTTCCTTTTGTTTTGTTAAAGCCTTTTTATAAATTAAAGGGCTAAAACTTACGGAAATCAAAGAGAATATAATGATAAGAAATGATTTGTCAAGAGAGGTGACCCTACGCGGTTTATGTCTCAATCTTTGATTAACATGATTGTTATTACAGTAGTTGTGATTCTCACCTTGTATATATAATTTAGAAAGTATTTTAGATATTTCATAATTTAATAATATTAATTATTAATTTTATTTTAAAATATGTTTTTAATTAAAATTAATAATTAAAATTATTAAATTATCATATATTTTGAGCATCTAAACTGCTTCTTATATTATATGTGTGAGATAAATTAAAATTAAGCAAAAGAATCTTTTAAGAAGTTGGGATATCACTCGCTGAAATTTTGTCTGACCCATCATATCTTTCCTTTACTAGTACTTCCTTGCTTTTTTCCTTTTTTATATGGTATATTTTGTCATTCCATCACTTAATTAATAAGCGGATTAAATTGATTGTCACAAGCTAAGAGGATCATTCATCCGAGTAAAATTATTATAAATTTCATATCAACTTTATCTAGTGGATTATTTGGTCTACAGGTGAATATTTGAAATCAATTAAATTATACATAAAATTATCCAAAATATTTTTAAAAATATCTTATAGATAAAATTTTTGGTAGTATTAATATAATTTGTTAGAAATATTAGTATAATTTATTTTTTCTAACCCAGTATAATTTTATCGGTTGATGTCAAAGAAAAATATCTAAATACACAAATGAAGCATATGTGCCGGTCAAAATTACTTATCAATATAAATAAAAATGGTTGAATCTTGAAATTTTTTTTGTAAATAAATAAATAATTATAATAAGTTAAAGTATAGTAACCATATAAAAAAAAAGTTTTTTTTATGTAGTCTTTAAAAATTTTCATTCGTTATCATTAGTTATATTTATAATATTATTCATGTCTGAGAACACCATTTGTAATCAAGGGGTAATATAACCAAACTTTTGTAATTGTAAAATTTATGTAATCGTCCCTTAGCTTTTTATTTTTTATTTTTTTCTTTTACCAAGAACCATCCCTTAGTTTATAATTTCTCTTAAAAACAATTACACACATTATTTTTTTAGAATTAGTCTACGTGTATCATTATATATCTCCAAAGATATTATTTATAACACGAAAAAATTTAAATATTAGCACAGAAGAATAAAATTTCTATACTAATATTTATATTTTTTCGTATTAAAAATATGTATACGAAGATATAATCATACATGTAACATTTCATATCTTTGTAAAATTAGATTATTTTCTGCCACCGAAAACATTCACTATTCGAGTAAAATTATATACTAGTTATCAATTTGCAACTAATTTAGTGGAAATGCATTTTGTTTGGTGATTGATGAGTATATGTGATAGAAAGAAAAGGATTTTGCATGCAGGTAGTATATATTGTGATTTGTGAAGAAGAATATATTGCAATCCATTCACATTGGCTAGGAGTGTGTTACATGTATAAACGAGCAGAGAGCATATAGATGATTTCTTTTAAGAAGCACAACATAAGAGAGAATATTAACTGGATGGCAACCTTTTCAGACACTTAGGATAAAATCTGAATCATATATTATCCTTTTTAATTTCTTTTGCATAAAATAATAAAGGTATATGTAAATGGATGAGTTGATTAATATTCCTCCGAAGTATGATGATTTCTTCGGAATGTGGCTTTCCTATATTATGAAGAAAAAAAAATGTGCCTTTGAAAATATACCACAATAATCCATCAATAATTAAAGAATTTTTCATTCATTTGAACCCCACAAGTTGAAACATTCAAAAGGAGCAGAGAGAAGAGTGATATTTATAATTCAATAACATCTATCTATCCTAATAAAAATAATTTTTATGTTTTTTTCTGAGATCAGATTTAAATATTTTTTTATGATATATTTTATTATGTCTATGCTAAAATTTTTTATGTTAAGCTTTATTATTTATTTGTTTGAGATGTAAATTTATTGAGTGTCAAAACACACATAAATAAATGCATGGATACATATACATTTACATTTAGATTTATTGTTATTATTTTATATTATTACTAATTTTTCCTATTTAAGTCTTTATTATTAGATATAAACACATACCCAGATAGGATACATCCCTTTACTTTCTTAATACTCCACAAGGGGGAAAAATAATTAAACATAGCAATTGGAACATTTTTTATTTTCTATTTTTTTGGTTGAATACATGTGTATGTAAAAAGATGGATGATAAGGTTCCCCACATATCTAAGTTAGACTAGAGACTGATTAAAGATAATATGCGATATTTTGACAAGAATCCATTAACATAAATCTTGGCTTTGTTCCCTGTCTCAATCTAACATTTTTCTGTTGCTTCACCTTATATAAATCCACACATTACATATATTCTTTTTGGAAAAAGATACACATAATTGTGGGAGAGAGATAGTTAATTGGTCCTACAAATAAATAAAAGTATTTTTAGGTACTCAATTATCAAACTCGAAATTGGTTGTCATGGGAGTAATCTAGATATGCACAAGTGAAAAAGCTCAATAGCTCTAAATTGGAGTATAAATATTTGCTTGCATGGATTGCTAATAATAATATATCTTATATAATGCTATATATAATAACTAATAAGGTTGAATTAGCAACTTGGGAAGGTTAGATACCTATAACTCCTAAGCTTTTTGCTTATCCTATTTTAGCCAAAACTTACACTCTACAAATATGTTGCTTTTTGGATATTGTTCATGAGCTTATTATTAAGAATTTTACTAAATAATCTAATTTAATTTATACTTTAAACTGGGAAGAGGGTTTGCATGATCTTCCAACGACCATTATTTTGCCCCCTAGAATATTATTCTTCTAATTGCTTCCAATTAATTCATAATGGATCACTTATTAATCCACTGCACAAAGTTTAACTGTTAGTTAGTCAATTTCTTAGATTTAGGTTTAGTGTCATCAAATTTTGATGTGCTGTACTAGCAGACATTGCCTTTGTTTATTAATTAGTGACAGATTTCTGGGATCCAAAGATAAAGTCTCAAATAAAGTATAAGGTGAAAAGTTCAGTTGGATGGTTATATTTGTTAAGAATTTCACTACTTTAGTCTTTAGTTAATTATTAACTTTCTACTGTTTATCATCATTTGTATTTTGTCAATAAAAGAATAACCATGGAGAAATCGTTCACACATATATTTATTATATGCAATGCATCTAAGATGAATTGTTTAATTAAAAGGAATAATGAAACTAATATAGATCTTTGAAAAAAGATTAGATAATAATTCCTCTTCAATCTCCGTTTTAAAAAAAAAAGCACTTGTAATAACAATAATACCTTAATTTGGTGGCAAGAAAATATTCAATAATGTAGACCACATCATGATGAATTGTTAAAAGAGGGGGAAAATTTAAGCTAAAAAATTTTCTTTTCGAAAAAGGAAAAGAAAATAGAATACAATTGGATCGGATAAATTCGGTTTCCAATATCTAAAAGGAGGAAGTTAATTTATTTGAATAAAAAACTTTGAATGTAGAATATGTATTGTTGCATCATCCCACTACAATCTAAGAATTAAGATCATAAATTTATAAGAAAGTTTAGAAAACATAATTTGTTAGTCAATAAGTGGTCAATAGGCTTGTTCTTTTTTTTTTTTCCTTTTTTATCACCTATTATTTCTCTAATTACACTCATTGGCTCTCTATTAGTCCCCTAATATTAATTTCGTAACATTACTCTAAATTTATTCATGCATTATTTATTAGAAGAAGTATAGGGAGGCAATTGGTTGGGATCCAATTGAGAGCCAACTAAGATTAACGACGTAGTTCTGCTCTACACACACTTTGATATTGGCTCATTCTGTGTTCCACCATTGTGTTTCTCCATCATGCTCCTTCAAAGAATAGGGGTTCTTCGTCCTCCATAGTAACCGGCGTCGACATCTTCCTTGCCGTGACATCGCCTCTTTCTTCATGCTCCATAGTAAGCGACATTGGCGTCGCAAGGCATCGCCTCTTTCTTCCTCCTCCATAGTAACGGCGTTGGCGTCTTCTTCCTTGCTGTGGCATCGTGTCTTCATCTGTGGCGGCGTGAAGATGCTTCTCCTATGGCAACTTTGGTTTCAGCGTGACAGTGTTATCCTTTTCAAGTCATGGCATCATCATCTTCAACTTCGATCGAGGTTTAGCTCATTTCAAATTCTTTTTGGCGTTTTTGAGATTCTTCATTCATTGATCACCTTTTAGCTTTTTTAAATTCTCCTTCACAATTGATCATTTGATCATTAATTCTTATGAGATTGTTGATGATTACCATCAAACTGTGGGTGAAGATCCTGAGGTTTCTGAGATTCTTCATTCATTAATATGTTCTTATAACTGATTATCATCCATTACCTATATTATGATTATGTACATAAAATTTCTTTCAATGCCAATTATGTATATGATCCTCAATTATTGAAATCTCCTAGTGAAAAAGTATTCTTTCACAATCTTTTTTATTTGGACATTTAATTCTGGTTATCATTCAAGGGAGTGTTACCTTATCATCTACTATTTATTTTGCTTATCAATTCTATTGGTTTCGGTTGTAAATATTTATATATAATAGTTTCTATTGTATTTTTTTTTGAACCACATCATTCTAGTTTTTGTGAAGATGAAATTCCTCAAGAGGGCATGTGTGTTTGATTCTTGTGTTGAAATTTATATGTTTGTATTTAGAATGTACAAGTTATTATGTGATAAATCATCATTAGAAAATAAATCTTTCATTTATAAGTTATAACTTTCTAATTAAGGTGAAGGATTTTCTTCTCTTCTCTCTTGCATGTGTTACATATCTGGTGGAAATATGTTCTTCTGATATGATGTTCATCTGCCCACCAAACAATATTATTTGAGTGTGGTACACATCTTTCAGCTCAATTCATGCCTAATGTGGTAGTGGTCTTACCATTCATTATAGATATGCACAAGAAACACACATGGAATGTTAGATGCTGACCCTGAATTTTGTATAGTTTACAATCAAGCTTGAATTCAAGGGCCAATGGCCACTGCTAATTTAATTCCATTGTAATTATTGACTTGTTAGAAACTTAAGTATTTTTGTAATACCAAGATAAGTTTATTGTTCTCAGTCCCTCCTTCATCAGTGAGAACTATGTGTGTTTTTCTGCATATTCATTTATAGGAGTGAACATTGGAACATATGTCTCTGAAATGCCAAGTCCAAAAGAGATAGTTGCTCTTCTTAAAGCTCAAGGTATCCAACATGTTAGACTCTATGATGCTGACCAATCTATGCTTATTGCACTCGCCAACACAGGGATCCGTGTGACCGTTTCTGTTCCGAATGACCAGCTACTGGGCATTGGCCAGTCCAATGCAACTGCAAAAGTCCAAGACATATGTGCATAGTATGAGTAAATTTTTTTTTGTTTTGTGGTGACGAAAGAAAATTTGTATTGCTATGTGCAAACGTCAAAGATCTGTTATGTTTCTTTTGATTAAAAAATGTAACTTGTATTTTGAGTATGTTTTGTCAGTAATGTCATAAATGATTAAATGTGACAAAACCATATGAAATATGTACTATATTAGAGTTAAATGTTAATTACTTACAAAATGTTAATTATTTACAAAACTATTAAGGCATATCATCAACAGATTTAACTCTTTTCAAGTGTTGACGATCTTAAAATGGACTATAACATGTACATAAAATGTAAAATGTCTATTAAATATTCAACTACTCTTCATTTTTCTTCTTCTTCCCCTTTCTTACTGCCTTCTTATTTTTCAGCCCTCCTAGTTATCTCCTTGGTGCTATGAGCTGTAAATGGAGTCTTGATTTCCTTTTTTTGTCCCTATTTGAATTGTTCCGCCGTGTTAGAAGTGTGTAAGCTTTTTCAATAATGAAATCTGAATTATGTTGTGGTCGTTGTAAATGATGTCTTGATTTCCTTCTTTTAGTCCCTATTTGAATTGTTCCGCCGTGTTAGAAATGTGTAAGCTTTTTGCAACAATGAAATCTGAATTGTGTTGTGGTCGCTGAAAATAAATTTACAAATTATTCAACTAAAAAAATTAATGAGCTTATCATCCAAAACAGTATACAATTATCATCCGTTTCCACTGAACTTATCATCCGAAACCCAAAATAAATTCTTAAAATCAATACCTAAACTATGTTTTAAAAGTTATCAAGAACATACTAATTTATGGCCATCTGGGTTATTTGGCCTTCCACCCTTTTTTCGTGCATCATCATCGCTTGATGAAGACATTTTCTAATCCCTGTCAATGAGTTTATAAAAATCAAATAAGAAACAAAAAACAGAGGAACCAAATTAATAAAAGAAATCAATCTTGGGAAAAAATAAATAAATGAGGTTATCATCCAAAACAGTATGTTATTATCATCAGTTTCCACAGAGCTTATCATCCAAAACCAAAAATAATAAAATTCATATTGAAAATGATATCAATATTATTATAATTTATGAACCAACCAAAATTGATACACAATACAGAAAAGAGAAAAAACTATTCTGGTCAACACAATAGTATCCTCACTTATGATCATCAATTAAAAACTAATTTAGAACCTATCTCAAAGCAAGATGCTCAAATAGCAAATCAAAACAGTATGAAAACGAAAAATGTATCTAGACTAAAAAAGACATGAAAAATAAAAAGCCTGTGAATATGCATGTATAACTATGATCCATGAATGAGAATCCAATAAGAATGAGAATAACTAACAAGATCAGTTATATGAATGTTATAATCCTAAACGGTATTAAGTTATCACCACTTTCTATATTGAGTTATCATCCGAAACCCCAAATTATATTATAATTATGTCAAAATCAAGATAGCAAAATCAAGAAATTAACATAGTAATCCGCAATAAAAAATCAACAAATTAACAACAAATTTAGATAAGAGACTTTAATTGATGCTTTCACTTTATAGCACAGTATTTATTTAAGTTAGGGTGATAAAACTCTTTGAGGAATCTAAAATCAGAAACTATCAATGTTGATTCCATCTTCTAGGCAGAGTGATAACACACTACTGAAGTTAGATTCATCAACTTTTCACTTCAAAGTTGAAAAAGAAGTAAACTAGCAAGGCAATATAAATTCCAACCTAACCTTCAAACTTAAACTAAAAATTCAATCAGACAAAGAAACCAACCACACCAATGCCAACCCAAATATGATAATTCTTAAAACCCCTAAAATTTAGTCGATAAATTAAATAACATGTATAAGAATGTGGCTAAAAAAATATGTTATCATAACAATAATTTGTATTCAGAAAAATATAGGATTGGAGCATTCAAATGTGTTAACGGATCCAAATTAGTAGATAGAGAAATAATGAAAAAGCAAGTTGCTTATACAAATTTGTCTCATCAAAAATTTAGTATAACTTTATTATAGAGAAATAATCATACTCAATCTCTTAAATAAGATATTGAATTAAACACAAGAAAAAACAATCAGCATAGTAAAAAAAAATAGCTACACAAACCAGAATACTTGGAATATTTGGATGATAGATTTATACAATCATTCAACCGACTCAAAAATAGTAGTCGCATCATGAAAAAGGAAACCTCGAATGCTCAACCAACCTCTCAATTACAATGTAAAAAATAGGGGAAAAAATTTAAAATGTATGTGACGTTGATTCCACCTTCTATCATGTAAAACAAAATAACCTTTACCACAAATGACAGATCCAGCAAAAAAAAATAAGGTACCGACAAGCAACTCACAAGTCATCATACATAGTTATCATCAGAAACTGTTTTTCTCAAAGCCAGATCTCACAAAATTAACTAAAATCTAATTAAATATTTCCCAATTGAAATGAAAACAAGCACATGCAAATCATTTGCACTATTTTTTTTTATTTTATCATTCACCAAACATAACATTCTCAATAAAAGGGAAGCAAATTCATAACATAAATCATTCTTGAAGTCAAATCATATTTGTCATCATCAAATCCTTAAGTTATCATGCATATACACATATCTTATCATCCAAAATCATTTTCTCAAATTTAAATTAAAAATAGACTTCGCCGCAAAAATAGAAACCAAGACCTCAACGGTTGTTAAGAACGAAAGAGGCGACTCACTTTGTTAAAGAAGGCGCCGAGTTTTTGCAGATGAAGACAATGATCGTCGCTGGAGGAAGTGAGCTTCACGGTGGTTGAAGTAAGCTTCACGGGTGATCGGCGGTGGTTGAGGTGAAGACGAAGGATGTTGAAAGATGTTGAAGCTGAAGATCGACGGTGGTCCAAGCAACTTTGACGGCGATGAACATGAGAGTGAAGGAGACTATTGTTTTACTGCTGTGAAAGAATGAAATGTAAATTGAGAAGGGGCTTTAGGGTTTGGGTTCGATGAGAACCGTTTTTGGATGATAGAAGGAGTAACGTGGTTTCGTTTTTGGCAAGAGTTTTTCTTGGGTTGGATTTCGTGTGTTATAATTTTATTGACTCCGTATGGACTTTTTGTTGTGGGCTCCGTAGCATTACTGTATTAATTATTATTATTCAAAAGAAGATTAGATCAAAATTTTATTGTCGGACAAAAATTATTGCATGTTATAAAATTTGTCATGTGTGCCCTAAAACTTTGGCTTGACCTTGATTGAATCTCAAATGAAATATTTGACTCCCTTTACTTCAACGATTTAACTCATGGATATAATAATTGTAACAATGTTCAGTGCTATATTGGCATCTACACTAGAGACAACTCAGATGTGAGTGTGTTAGTCAGAATATTCAAAGCAAAGTAGAGTTACGAGTATTATAAGGTAAAGATAATTAATGCATGCAAGAGTATCAAAAGGTAACGAATTAAGATATTAATATTTAATATATGTATCCGATTTATTGTGATCATCACAGGATTCTCCAATAACCATGTCCATGCTCTTGTCTTCCCATACTATAATATATACACTCTCAATGTAAATGCTAAAAGAAGAACATCATTTTCACCTAAGATTTCCACGTTAGTAATATATTTTTTTTCCTACGATATACTGTACTCCTCAACTCGACAGATCAAGAACTAATCAACCTCGAATATAAATTTTATTTAAGGATAATGGATTGCTGCATGCATGAGGTGGGATTTAAATCCCTGATACTTATTTAAGTGGATTAGTGAGCTGACCACTGGACCAATTCAAGTTGATTTTTCACGTTAATAATCCACCACATTCTAAGCAATAGTCGCTGAACCTTTTTTTTTGTCATAAAATAAAAAATAGTGGGCCATGAAATACTAGTGGCTATAAGTTGTAAGGAACCAAACTTTATTGTCAACCCAACACTATGACCCAAAAGTGAAAGACTAAACTTTTTTTTATTTTTTTTATCAGCTAATATCTTCTCCTACAATTGGGACTTTTTAACAATTGAAGCCTAAAATTACTATAAAAGCCATACTAGGGTTCAAGAAAATTTCCAACCCAACACAACACTGTAAAATGTATACCAAAAATATAGAAAATAGAAATACTTTTTTCGGTTACAGAAATGTTTTTAATTGTCAATACCAAAAAAAGAAATGTTTTTAATTAATCTTCCTACCCTACCACCCTTTTGTTTGTAGTTAGTTCTCTCTTTTGTTTCCTTTTGGATGTACTGGGTTTCTTTTTTGTATTAGGGAGGCCCTAAGGCCCAAAAAAAGAAACAAGGAAGTAGCTACCATGGGAAAAACAAGCCCACAACAATCAGCAAAAATTTCCAGGGAAGCCATCTCCTTGCGTTTTCCGTGTTTCTGTTTTGTAGGCTGGGCCGATAAATATCCAAAAACCGCTAGCACGCCTCCTGCAGACCACATAGAAAAAGGAAAAAAAAAGGCAGCTCAGGCACTAGGATCGATCCTAGCAAGTGCATAATGGGAAAAAGAAGAGTGTGTGGGTGTGTTTGTGAGTAGGCTATGGGTTGGGCCTATCCAACCTAATGTCCAAAAAAAAGGGAAAAACAAAACTACCGTTTACCAAAAAAAAAAACTACTTTTGGGCACATGTAACTAATGGGATAATCTTCAAAATGGTTCTTGAAAAATTTTATTAGTTCATATTAGTATCTAAAAGATATAATTCCTAGTCAAATTGGTCATTTTACCAATTAAATGACATGTTATCAAATGATTCGTTGATAGATGACACATCATCCAATCATTTTGTGACACGTGGCATTTAAAGATGATGTATCATCATCTGATTAGTAGAAGAACCAATTTGATCAGTGATTGTATCTTTCAGAGACTAATATAATTGATAAATTTTTTTAAGAACCAATTCGAATAACACACGATATTTTTTAAGAACCAATTTAAATATTATCCCTATAACTAACTATATATTATTACATATAAATGATAATTTCTTTTATTTTAATACTGATAGTGCATGAAAATTAAATTCATATATATATAATATTAAGTCATGACTGAGTTTTATCAAGTTTCACATTGTTTAAAATACAAAGACTAGTAGCATTTTTAAATGTGAAACAATCATTATCTTTTAAACTAGTTTTTAAGTTAAGCCCATTTAATTTCTTATATGGCATTAAAACTAAAAAAAAAGAAAAAAAAGTACCTCCTAAATTAATTTTTTGGAATAAATTAAACTACAATTATTTGAAATAGTTTACTATTTACATCAAAATTAAACTCAATGTAATCATCTCCGAAAGAATAGAAAAGGCAGCATAGCTCTAGTCATAATAAATAGAAAGCAATAGATAGAATTATAGAAATTACCCGAAATGAGAATATGTGTTATTCCAAATAAACTAGCAAAATATACTACTAACATGCTCATGTTTTTCAAACATGTTTTGACGTCTCATCTTACCCGCTCTTTGCATTCCTTAACCCTTTTTTATTTGTTGATTGTTTTTATTGATATCTAACTTTTATGAGTTTTTCCAGAAGCATTTGTGTTGAGAGTTTGAGTGTTATTTTTTAAAAAAAAACCTTGGAGAAGTCTTTTTTTTAAATAAAGAAAAGAAAGATATAATCTGTTGATTCTGTTCATACCCATTTACGAAAGCCCCAAATCCATGAACTTTGGACCAAGGTACAAGGGCCCAATTACGTCTATAGGGCAGAGGACACAAGATACAAGCAAATCTAGAATAAGCAAAACCATGGCCAGGCACCAATGACTTGTGTTCGACCTGACTCGGATAAACTAAGCATGGGCTCCATGTCCCACGATTTCGCGGATTAGCCCTATTCGCCTACGAGGGCGGAAAGTACCCTAGTTTCACCAGGTTTGATTCATTCAATTCTCATTCAACTCTACAAAAATTCTGCAAGAACTCTATGTGACTTAAGCATCAGAGTGTTTTACAGATTCTCACCTCCAGCGGGGACGAAGGACAACTCATTGGACTTGAAAACGCAGCCTAATTCCACATCGATTGGGCCCCCGCCGGTTCCATACTTTTACCCCCGAGATAATCTATCATGAAAATCATCTTTTTCTAAAAACTTTAGGCAGAGACACATAAAATTATTTATAAATTATTTTAAGCATTTATTTTTTCCCCTAATGTTTTTATCTCCTTTTTTGCTATTATTTGATTGTATTCTCTGATTACTTATTATGTTAGTTGGGGTTAGTGTTATGTTTTTCACTAACGTAAGTCAATCCATAAAAACAACTAGAAAAATTCACCAAGCGAGCCTCAAACAATTACATCTGAATTTCCTTTTACTAACTAGATTCAGATGAATCAATTTGATTTCTATAATTAACATGAATCAAATTTGTCTTATGAGACATCGCTATTAACTGGTGACGTCTGAGGTAAAACTTTTATGAAAAAGTTTAAGAAGTCCATAGTTTGTTAGCCAATAAAGAGCTAATAGGCTTTTCCTTCTTTTCTCTTTCTCTTTTTACCACCCACTATTTCCCTAATTACACTCATGGGCTTCCTAACATTACTCAACTTTTATATATCGTGTTCTTATTTTAATAACTAATGATCTCATTCGTAATCTGTTTTTAGGTACTATTTAAATATCAACCCTAATTTGCGGTTGCCAAAGCTGGTATTCATATGAACGACCTGCCATATGTCGACTATGAATTGAGTACACAAAAAAAAAATGGTCCGAGTGTTCAAGTTAGGAAAGTGCATAAATCATATAAAAAGTGAATGTCACTATGAAAGTAGTATATCAGTCAAATCACATGTTGCTTGTAGCAATAAACATTTGTGGATAGGTGGCTACATGGCAGACACAAAATTCAAACCGGCCTTCCTACTTTGGAGAGATGTTGTCGTTTAGCAGGAATTGGTAATAAAGACTATTGGGAAAAAGTTTACAGAGTTGTTTTTAAAATATGAATGAATAACTTGAATGCATGGAAACTATTTAAGATTTGTTTGAAAAGCTTTTGATGAATTGTTAATGAAACAACAAAATCATTCTTCAACATGGGAGTTAGGAGGACACATCATTCATAGGAGTCACGTAGCTTACCGACATATATCCAATTCGTTAATTAAGAATAGGGCATGAAATCGATATTAAATTACAACTTTACAACCACAGCCGTATTCCACTTTATTTGCCATTGTTGGCAGGCCAAAAAATAAATAACGGAAAGGAGATGGAGAAAGAGAGAGAGAGAGAATGGGGGATTTCTTTTTTAATTTTATTCAAGTAGTTCTAGGTACAATGACCTATTGCTACAAAAAGAATGAATGAACATTAAAAAGGGGAAGCAGCTGAGAGGCATAAAATGAGAAAACTATGAAGAGAGCCAGGTTCCTAACAAGACCTAAATGAGTGCTGATTAGAAGAAAAAAAATAAAATGTACACCGAAATAGAAGTCACTAACCGAATTGTCTAAAGTCTAAGCTTGGCAGGTCACGGGTTCACCAGCCAAAGTTGGAAAAAGACCTCGGCCCGAGAACCCAAAAGGATCACCACCCCATGCAGAATGCCCGAAATGTTAGGCCCTGCACAAAGAATGTAAATCTTATCCTAATTGGTTGGTTAAATTTGTTTGCCGCTGCTTCCGGAATCAATCATTTGCAATTTGCTGTTGTTGGTGTTGGTGTTAGAAAGCCCATTAGCTAAATGAAGTTAGCAAAATCAGACTCTCGATGGTTTTGAGGCAAACTTGAACCTTCAATTCAGTCTGCTTTCTACACTTAAAAAAGAGGGGCCTCGGACTTTAAGCCGCTTTGGTCCGATCTCAATCGAAGGCGGTTCCCTAATACTCTGCTGAACCTTATCTTTCCGGTGGTGATCTCGTTGCCTACTTATCACGTCATTTCCAAACTTCTTATATCTTACAGAAATGGGAATGTTGTTGTTTGCCCCTGTGAATCTCTCCCTTGACGAAATTTCACCATCAACTTTATGAAAAGGCTGATGACTGTATTTTTGACTTGATTCACTGCTTCTCATTGAATCCATTGCTTGCCCACTTCTTCCGTCAGGAACGACTTTCTTCATTCGTTTCAGTCCCTGTTCAAACACATTGATTTATCATCTGTCAATGCATGCATGCCTACACCAAAAATTGGTTTTACAAAAGAATTGACTCATGTTTTTACAATACCTGCTGCTCAGAATACTTCATAGACAAAGCATCATTTGCACTTCTCCTCTCTGCTTTCAGAGAAGAAGGACGCTTTACCCTGAACATCTCCGAATCAGAATCATCACTCTCATTATCCACAATGGGCTTTGCGTCAGACCTATGAAGATCACCCTGTGGTTTACATGAGCTTTCATGATACTGAGCAGGGGATGGGGAAGATTCACATTCATTGTTCAATGTTCTTTCACCACCTTCCTCTTTAACAGCACCACTTTGTAGCTTCAAGCTCACATGCCCCTCAGCCTACGAAGAGGAATTCGCATAAGGGGGGTGTAATTAGGAATAATTGCTGTTATAAGCCCAAAGAATTATGGATAATATTCAAGGACTACATTTATAGGACTTACATTGTTTAGAGCGGAGGAGGATTCAACAGGTTCTGAAAGAGAACAAAGAGTGGTTGCAGCCTCAGGCGCTTCTGGCATACAATACTCCAAACTAGGTCTGAAAACAAATTGACTTTGTGTACCACATTCTTGATTATTTGTTGTCTGCTCTGGAGTTGTATAAAATTCAACAACAGAATCAAGTTTCAGCTCACAATAAGGTTTGTATCCATTTGCCTCAGCTTTCCGAAACATATTTGACAAAGGATAGGAATACATGTTTTGGTCACTTTTGGTTTGCGAAAGGATCCCATCTTCCTGCTCAAAAAACTTCGCTGCAGCTTCCATATCTGTGATATCCTCCCTCACGAAAAGCGTATATTTGCTCCCACAGGTCAAGTCAAGGGATTCAATATCTGGATCATCAAATTTTGGAGACATTAAAAAAGGGAATATTTGTATTAGCAAGACACACCCAAGACTATATCATGCTTGAAAAACAACACAATGCTTTCCTTATTGTTATGATGCTATATAATATTGAAGAAGCAATTAAAAATTAATTTAATAATCAAAATATGAAAAATAGTATTAAAGAAAAGCATCACAGTGGACAAGCATAACAACAAAACATAATTGACAACATTGTCGATATTTTTTAGCAAATCTTACCATGTCGTAGGCATACTGGATGCAGGTGACAGTGGCAGTCAACAAAAGCTACATAACAGTCACGTTTGCAGAT
>JASCZI010090639.1:141791-162180 GCA_036250425.1 Stylosanthes scabra | reverse complement strand
TAGGTTGTTCAACGAAAACAAAACTTGCCGTCCACATTCCAAAACGCGTTTCGAGTGTAAACGCGATTGAACATTTCGCCGTTAAGACGGAGTTGCCGTTATTGTTCGTAGGAATTTAATGGCGGGTACAGAGTCAAAGGTAAGGGTAATTAGGTAGTTATATCATGTGGATGGAGGGTACTTTGGTAAATTGGTATGACGGTGTTATCGATGAGGTTCTGGCCCCTGTACCGGTCAGAGTAAAGAAAGTAGCAGGAAGAAGGGAATGATCACGTGAGATAAGACTGGGTTTGGATTGTTTACACAAGGTTGACATCTAGCCGTTGATTTTCCCTCTTTGTGTTCGTCGTTTACTTAGAACCGTCAAAGTACGGGGACTCGCTTGAAATCAGAAAGCCCCAGATGCATGTGTACTTTTTCTGTTCAACTGCCGAATTGTACAGGATAACTCTCACCAACCTTCCAGTTAGTTAAGGCCAGTGGTAGAGAATGTACGAGGATGCCCTCGTTCGGTGTGGCCCCGGGGGTGAAGTAGGAAAGGGGCATATCGGGGTTTTCGCTCTGGAGGGATTGTCACATGCGAAGTGACTTCCGTAATGTTAGTGAACCACCAGGATGCGTGACCAAAGCGTAATGCGATGGGACGTGGTGGGGCCGACACGTGGCGTGATGAGGAGAGTGAGAGGGTACACGCGGCGTGAGGATAAGACTATGGTTTCGCGGACTCTGTGTTTGTGACTTGGGGTGGTGGCCAGAACGGTAATAGCTGGCGGTTACAACATGTTCTGTATTAGAGTTGAAGTATGTCCCATCCTAAGGGCAGCAGAGGACTAGGGTAGAGGACCCCAGCCCCTAACCTATAACAATTGTTGAACCTCACGAGATGTTTCTCTGTTCTCTGCAAATTGGCTAATTCCTTTGGAACTTTCTTTTCTCTTAATTATTTCGTAATAATGAAAAATTAAAAAAAAATATAAAAAAAACCATAGGTGGTAATAGGATTTTGGTTTCACGGTGAGGATTTATTTTTCTCTCTCCTCATTCTATTGGCTAATTTGAGCTTTTGGGTTTTTGTTACGCGGAGGTTGGGCTAATCATTAGAATTCAACATAGTCAGCAAAATCAAGCTTTCACACTATGTTTGGCGGCTTGGCTAGTAGACTGTGTCAACCTTGTTCTATTTGTTCCACGGCTCGGTTCGGCTTGAATTCAAAGAAACCGTTCAAATGTTGAGAAGTAAAATTAAAATAGAAAAGATATGATTGACTTAGGTATGTGTTTTCATATTTGGGAGATTATTTTAACAGAGGCATGAAGTGACAAAATATAACTTTTTTAATTATACGAGTGAGGGACACGCAATAAATGCAGCTATGCTGTACACGAAACCTAATACTACTATTGTGGACAGTCCGAAGGCGAAGCTTCCCTGCTTTGCGTGTAAGCTCAGGTTGTGGATATGCTCTAAAATCCAAAGTGCCCTTGCAAAGCACCCAGGGGTGTTTTCGTAAATCTGTCTGGAGTAAGGGGAAAGATTCTGTTTCTGGAAAGTTCTGTAATTGACCAAAATGCCTCATGAACAGTGCAAAATAACTCAAATACCTATCGCTTTTCATTAGTATGCCTACGGTTTTATGCTGTGACATAAAATATTAAATTGAATTCAGAAAAAAGAAAAGAAAAGAAAAAAACATGTAGTACTTTTTAGTTGGGGGACCACAGGAGGAGCGAGCAGCTTTTGTGAAAATAAATGGAAGGTTTAATAATAATAAATAAAAAAGAGAAAATAGAATGGAGTGTATGCTAATTAAAGAGAGATTGAGTGGTGGGATTAAGGGTTATGATGAGATGGGGGATTGTGGAGCGTTGGATCTGTTGTAACATGTGATGATGGGATGGGACCATGACCATGTTGGAGGGGATTGGATAGGAGATGAGATAATTGAGTTGAGTTGAGTTGAGTTGAGTTGAGGGAAGGGGAAAGAGAAGTTATGATGCCACATTTATCGCTGGTAGCTACAAAAGTGAAGTTAGCCAGCTACAACCTCAAATTAATGATCATCAGTGCTAATTTCATAAACTCACAAATATATATATTTTAAAATTTTTTAACTCTTGAACCATTTTTCTAATTATTTTTTTATATTTTTAAATACAAATTTTAATTTCTTAGCCTTTTCATATTCTTTAAAACTAGCGTCTATATTTTTTTTTCAAATATATTAAATGTGCTAAAATATATACACATGAGTATTTCTACTATAATAAAGTTATACTCTTTCAATTTTAAATTTCATAACATTTATTTTGTTTGCATATATTATTATAATATTATTATAATATTTAAAATAATATTAATTTTTGGAAATATAAACCACTAATTGAAATTTATTTTCTTATGTCAGAATTATTATAAAAAATATTTGTATTAAATATATAATTATTCATATTATCCTTTTTACTAGCTTAAATTTTTTTAAGAATAATATTATAATATAGTCTCAGAATTTTATAATAAAAAGATCTAAAATTCAAACTTTGTTGAACCAAAGAAATTTCATGGGGCAAATAAAAAAAATTTAAAAAGCCTATGTAAAAAAAATCACTACGAGAAGATACGTTAAAAGTATAATAATTCATGTTATCTATTTTTATTAATTAAAATTTTTTAAATAAGTGATATCATTTTAATTTACTTGATGTGTTTTAATTTATTATACATGCTATATTGAGTTAGTTTTTTTTCGATAGATCACTATATTAAATTGGTGCAATAGTCAATTTACTAATCTATTTTAAGAAAATGTTAATAGCTTAAAATTAATTTTGAAAGAACAAATTAGAGAAAAAAATTCATTGCGTATTAGTTCTCAATTTGCTGAGATATTAGAAACTAGAAAGAGAAAAAAAAATGGTGATCTCAAATTTTCATAAATCATGAAATGTACGTAAGGTTTTGATTTGCAAACTACCGGCGATCTTGGAAGTTAAATGACCCAAAACAAGGGGTGGGTGTCCCTTATCTGTGGGAGAATTTCAGTGGCTAGGTACTTGTTTCAAAGCCAGAGTCATAAAATAAAATAAGACAAAAGAAGAAGAAGAAAAAAAAGGTATTTTGTAAGTGACAAAGTAGACCCCATCAGTTACTTTGCCTTAATTTGGATTACCCACCCTTTCTTATCTCCAAAAAGGTACACCATTATCGTTTAAATTTATTTTCATCATTGACGTGTTCCATCAACTCATCAAGTGCATTTATGTAAACAAAAACAGCAAGATAATGTAACACAAATGATTAGTAAAATTACGAGCCATTTGATTGGAGCAATTTGGATTACAAAGAAAAAATAAATAAAAATGATGTGGCAGGAATAGGTCCAACCAATTTATATGCACATGGGATAATTGACTAAGGTTGGTACTTTTATATGAAATGAAATACTCGTTGACTATTCTATTCGGCTAAGACTTATCAGCTTAGCTTTGAGTTATTTATATTTGAGTTTTTTTTTTATTTTAACCAATTGTTTTTGAAAAAGAAGTAAAAACCGAAAAGTGTGAACATAGTCACGGTAAATTTTAGAAGGTTAATTTTAACAGTATTTAAATAGTATTTTGGTGTATTTGAGAATGTTCTGGATGTTTCCGGAATGTTCTAGAATGCCCCGGAAGGTCTCGGAAGATCCTAGAATGCCCTAGAAAGCTCTAGAAGGTCATAGAATATTCTAGAAAAGTATAGATATATGTAGAAGAATAAGGAGTGTAATAGAATAATCTAAAAGTGTTTGGAGAAGTATGGTAGGTTAGATATTTGTAATGAAGGTTCTGGACACTTGATCTGGACCGTTGATTAGATTTAATCCTAGCCGTCCATTAGGGAGGTGGATTAGTATAAATAGGGGTGAGAGTTTGGAGTTTGGGAGTGTGAGTCATTTGTACAAAACACTTGTATAAGTAAAGTGGTTTCCACCAAAGCTTCCATCTCTTGTGTTCTCTTATATTCTTAGCTTTAGTGCTAATATTGAGGGTTAGGCTGACTTGATCTTAGCTCAAGAGGTCGAGTAAGTTCAAGTGCCGGCACGATAGCGTTGGAGTGTGTCCAAGACCGTGACAACATGTTTGAAATATAAAATGGCAAAAAAAAAAAAATCAATTATGCCTGTATTTAGATGTGAAACCTAGTTCGTTAAAGAACATAATGAATACAAAGCTACAAAACACAAGTGTGACTTTGCTAGAAAAGTAAACCTAGTTAGTTAATTAGATTTTTTCTTTCTTTCTTTATTTGGTACGATATTAGAGAGTAGTGTATATATAGATAGATATGAACAATTGAACATACATAATTGCACAATATATATATATATAAATAGATGGAAAGAAAATCATAAATAGGTTGGCTAGAACTAGAAATTAAAGTAAGATATTCTTATTATGAATAGATGGCAGATTATACGATGATTTATACACATAAAAAAGGATATTAATTAGAATCTCTCAATTCTCCTGATCCTAATTATTATCTTGAAATAAATTAAATAAAAGAAATCTTAGAGCTACGCGCATAAGAATCTTAATAATAAAATCATCCACAGTAACGAAAGATACCAAAAAACGTTTCACATGTTTTGATGGGGATAGTTGCATGTCCAACAGGTTCTCAAATTGTGTAGCAGATTTAGATGAAAATAATTATATTTTTTTCCGTAATATTTCCCCACTCAATAAATCAAAGATTAATAATTTAATGCAGATCTGAATTTTATTTAATAATTTATTATTGATTAATAAATTAATTATTGATTAATAAATTATTGTACATACAATATAAAATTTAAACTTGGAATACTTGCTTAAAGGACACTAATAATAACTTAACCACTAAATCAACCTTGACTAAAAAGGAAAGTTAATGGTTCCTCAAAATGGGTTTTTTCTTCAATCAAATGCTTGATTACTAATAATAATAATAATAATAATAACAATAATATATTTTCTTGAAATGAAGCCATCAATGCAAAATCTTGCTCCCAAAGATTCACACCCTAACTCTATTCCAAGAATCAATCATTGTGACATACTATATTATATCAAGAGGCAGCAGCAGTGTCACGTTCTCAGTGGTTGATTATTGCTTAAGGCATCTTTATCAAATTGTTTTTATTTTATTCGAATTCGAATAAAATAAAAACGATAACCTTTACTAATCCGCCATCACAACAATATGAAAAAAGAGCATAACTCATTTTGATAACAACTCATTCATGCATCCTTATCATAAAATATATATAGTACTACTACAACCTTTTAATTTGTTGTTACCTACTATTCCTCCATCACCATCATAAAGAAAAGACGTTATTATTAAAGCTAGCTTAACTGATGATATAATTAAACAACTGAATAATGTGTGGGCTTAAGCCTTAAAGCTAGCTTCAAATTTAATTTCGGATAATTATAAATAATCAACAAATTGTCAATATGTTTATATATATTGGGAGTTAAAGATAAGCTAGCTACTTAGCTAGCATACCTTATTTATTTATTTGAAGAAAAAAAAAAGGAACCTTCCAATACATGTATTTAATTTCTTTATGAAATCAACAACCAACCCATCCATTAATTTAAACTAATATTTATATTTGGAATCTAGTAGGTAGTAGTAGTAGGTATTATTCAATAGAAAAAAAAAATTCAGTGAACTTTTTTAACTTTTAACATGAGTATTATATATATATTCTAACCAGGAGTATGTTAATTGTGCCTAATTAAAATTGGATTTTGTAATAATGAAATAACCAAGGAAGGAGGGAAACAATTAAATAACATAGATAAAAGTGAAATGGATTAGAGGAAACTAATAATTTTTTTTTTTTGTGAAATTGAAATTGTTAAAGTGGTCATAATCAGAGATACTCTGGGCAGAGAGATTAGTTTGGTAGGAGAAGGACTTATTGGAAACATGAGGTGTCACGTGGTGTTACAGAGATGCTTCATGAATTGGGAATTGCAAATTGGGAATGGGGACCTCTTATCCTCTTCCCTTCTCTCTCTCTATCCCTCTCACCCTTCTATTCTCAGCCATTTGGCCTTAATCAATTTACCAATTAGGGCTTTGCTTAGATTAAATAACTAATATAAGACACTACTGTCACACCAAGGGTTAGCCTTAAAAAAAAAAACTGAATGCGAAAGAATAAATGAAAATATCGTTATGGAGGTAGAAGCTAGTTGACATAATTTTATATAAGAAAATTTAGGAAGTCATAGTGTATTAGTAAATAGATGGTGAATAAACTTTTTTATTTTTTTTTACCATCCATTATTTCCCTAATTATATTTATGGGCTCCCTAACGTTGGCTCCCTAGCATCACTTTTTTT
This sequence comes from Stylosanthes scabra, assembly GCA_036250425.1. NCBI lineage: Eukaryota > Viridiplantae > Streptophyta > Magnoliopsida > Fabales > Fabaceae > Stylosanthes > Stylosanthes scabra. The sequence continues at coordinate 155,798 of JASCZI010090639.1, read as the reverse complement.
ATATCAATCATGCATATATAAAAATTGTTAGCTAGCTATTAAATAAATTATTAAAATAGTCGCACAAAAAATAAATTATTAAAATATCATATACAATTAAAATTATATATATATGTAAGTATATAATAATAATCAATTTGATATAATTGATTTTTTACATAGACAAAATATTTTAAAATCAATAATTTATGTGCACAACTATTTTATGTAATTAATTATTTATTTTATATTAAATAAAAAATTATTTTAAAATTAAATAAAAATTTGTTTCAATTTTTTTATTATTTAATATTCAAATAATTTTTTATTTAATATAAAAGTAAATAATTTAATTAAATTTAGTTGATTAAAATAAGTACACACAATACACGTAACATTACCGCTGAAAAATATGACATGCATAATGAATTACAAAGTAAATATACGAAAAACAAACTTACTCTACTAGAAAAATTAACCATTAAATTAGTAATAAGTCAATTAAATTTTTGTTCTTGTATCTAAAAAATCATAAACAATGCAATAACCACATATTTTTTTCAGGAGAGTTATTTGTTGAAGGGGGTTGGTTGGTCAGAAAAGAGAAGCGAGTGGTGATGAAACTCGCATTAGCATGCACAAACACAACAGAAGCACCTGCCGAAATTCTTGGGAGGAAGAAGCCATCAGAGTTTTTATAGAAAGAAGTGGCACGTGCTCCCTCTTATTATTATCATTTAACATTTAATTATAGTGCATGCTGTGGTAAAAATTAAAATGATAAAAAGATAAACATTATTTTATAGATAAATATTTTTTAAAGAAAAATATGTCATTTTATTTTTAATAATTTTTAAAAATAAATTTACACATATCTCGTTATTATATTTATTTAAACACTTCTTTATTTTAGAATTATTTTTTAATTATTAGGGATTTATCACTGTATATATAAATAATAAAAATATAAATTTTATTAAAAATATGTATGTGAATTTAGTGTATTCTATTTAAATTTTTGTCAAATATAAAAGCTAAAATTTATATTTTGAATTTTTTTTTATATTTGTAATAATTTTTATTTGTACCGAATAATTTCTCTTAAGGGAAAAGTACTGTTTTTGCCACAATGGTTTGGGCCAAAAATCTCTTTTGCCACAAAGCTTTTTTTTTTTATTAAAAAATGCCAAAAACGTTTCCATTATAATTAAAAAGGCCTGTGAAGACGATAATGCCCTTAAAGCTTAATGAAGACGTTACGTTCCCGCGAGTCCCCCAAAACCCCCAATACACATTTCACTCGAATTGGAAGGAAGGAGAGAGAGCTTGTGAACCCTAACTCACTCTATGAGTGAAGAACGACCATCGAGGGTGACGGTGGTGAAGGAATCGACGACGGCGGAGTGGGAAGTAGCCGGCATTGGTTGCACGAAGGCGTATCTGAGGCAGCGACGCCGTGTTCTCACCTCGCGAGAGCTTCTGAGTTCGACTAAGTAAGGTAAGTTCGAAAATATGAACTCTTCCAACATCTTATTCTACTTCTGAATGAGTTGATTAGGGTTTAGTGAATGTAGCATTGTTTGTATTCTGTTTGGTTGCTGGGTTATAATGTTAGGGTTTTGTTTGCATTGTTGGTTTCTGTTGCTGTTATTGTAGATGGTGTACTTCAACATAAAACTGTATCACAAGGGATATTTTGGTTTCGTTGATGGGGTTATGAGGTATAAGGGTCAGGAGCTAATCATTGAAGACAATGACAGCGATTTCTGGAGTGTGTATGAGGCAGAAGAACAGCTTCGTAGGCTAGGACATGAAGATGACGATATTTCTGCAATGTGGTATAAGGATCCAGCAGTAGAAGATTATTCAGTTGGGTTGAGGCAGTTTGTAAAAGATGCGGATGCTCTTAAAATGGTTAGAATTGGGGTAGAAAGGGGGCATGTGGAGCTGTTTGTGGTGCACGAAGATGCTCCGGAAGAGGGTTTCCCTGAGATTGGGTACATTGATGTTCCTGGTGATCCTCCCGGAGAGAATGGTGAACCAGGTGTGGAAGTTGGACCAACTGTGGAGGCTGATGCTGATTTAAATGCAGGGAATGAACAAACTGAGGAAGGAGCTGTGGAAGAAGATGTCCCAAATGATGAAAATGTGGGTCCGGATGTGGAAGAAGCTGCCCCCGCTGTGGGTATTGCGGGAGATGGTGTTGAGGCGGGCGTCGAAGTGGGTGTTGATGAGGGTGTTGTTGGAGAAGCAGGGTTGGGATCTGCTGTCCAAGAAGCATCCAACGAAGAAGCTGTCCAATTTGGCCTTCTCTGCATCATCTTCGACCTGCACCTTTTCAGCCTAACGAAAGTAGCTGCAATGTTCCTGAACCTGCAGAGTTATTCATCACATGGGAGAATCATAACCCGAAAATCATAAACAGAAAACCCTTCCACCAAAGAAAAATCACTAATTTTTAACCTACCTCGCAGTAAGGACATTCCCAAAATCGTCGCCCCAGGTTCTCATTGGTTCCAGAAACCTTCAGAACAGGGGGGACGCCACACCAGCAGACGAGCCATTCCTTCTGTGCACTCCTACTGCTCCGATTAGACCTCGACGCCCGCGAGCTCTGAGAAGCCATTCCAGAAACCTGTGCCCCACTAATCTTCGTTTGCTGCGACCTTAGAGGTTGAGATCTTCGAAATTTGGGGGTTTTAGGGTTTTTGGAATTTCCAAATTGGGGGTTTAGGTTTCTGTGATTTCAAATTTGGGGATTTAGGTTTTCATATCTTTCAATAGTTGGCTTTGGGTGGGTATTTATGGTCTAAATAAAAGAAAAAACAATTAAAATTTATCATTAACTGTAAATAACAAACAATAACCGTTTAGGGGTAATTCCGTCAATATGTTTTTTTTATTATAATTGAAACGTTTTTGGAATTTTTTAATCAAAAAAAAGCTTTATGGCAAAAGAGATTTTTGGCCCAAATCATTGTGACAAAAACAGTACTTTTTCTTCCTCTTAATTATTAATACTATTTTTATGAAATATTTTTCTTTGATAAAGTTTTTAAATTGTGGCCTTCAAGCATAACATATATAACAAAACCTCTATTAGTATTAATATACTATGATGTGAAGTGAAAGAAGGAGGTCTCAATTTTAGCAATGTGCCGCATATGGTTATATCAGTTTTGTTAATTATGGTCACACATGCATGTAATAGGATTAGTGGATTTTCATTTTGATGTAGTAGGTTTTTAGTTTGAATAATATCTGCTGGTGAATGCTTTGTTTCTATCTTAGAAAATTTCTTCTATCATCTTTGCATCAGCATGAATATGAATGCTACATCATTTATTTGTAGTTGTTTCTTCAACCATGAAGAAAGTTTTAATTTGTTATGTCACCTAAAAAGCAAACGTGACCCAAAATGAGTGATAACAACAACAAAGGCAATGATTCAATTCAATTCATCCAATAGGGCTATTATATTCTACATGTTGTTTCCACTTGTATAAGAGATTATAATCAGAGGAGTACTAGTTACCTATAATTTAAAGTTATTTTTTATTCAATTTTTAACATTTAATATTTTCATTGTTTATTTTATTCATAATTAATAAATAAAAATAAAACTAAAATAAACTATTTCTAACTATTTAATTATAACTAAATATAGTTATCAAATATTTTCGTGTTATTGCTATGCTTCTTTTTTATTTTAAGTGGCAGACGATACATGTAAACATTAGACCTCAAATAATGAAAGATGTTGTGTATGCATATGTGATCTCAATATATAGTGTTCGAAAAAGCAAAGCTTGTATGTCAACAAGAAAAAGATGGTTGCCCCTTAAAATAGAGGCACCATTATTGTTGTTGTCTATTGAATGTTTAATGGTATATATACATACACTACGTACATCGCTAGCTAACGTATAATTAATTTTCACTTTTCTATAAGGAAAAAAAAAAGAGGACAAAACATATATATACAAGAGTGTAGGTTGAATTTTCTATGTGAAATCCCCTTTTAAAATCATATTACGAGACTATATATGTATTTGACCAGAATAAAAAGAGTTGAGCTATTTAAATTTTTTATATATAATTTATTTTTTTAAAAATGTAAAATCGCGTCTTAAACGGTTTGTATGTCAGAAGAAGATCGACAAAGCATTCAGTTAAATATAAAAGTGGATGAGATGGAAGATAGATAAGATGTAACCTAAAAAAATCATTCATGAGGTAACGAAATTTATATGTAAACAATATTTTTATAGACATGATGTATTATTTGTTACAATTTTAAAAATAAAAATAAAAAATCACTCTTAGGTTTAAATCCAAAACAATTGAGTATGAAATTAATATATATAAATTAGACAATGGTAAGATAGTAGTTATATGAATTGTGTTAATGATGATGAGTTTGTGTAAACGAAATGAAATATTTATATATTTTAGAGACTATTAATTGTTATCCGTTCAAATGAGGTACAATGCAAATTAAATAAGCTTTTTGTTTTTGAAGGTGATATAGTATTTTTGGTCAAAGGGATGTGACAAGCATAAAATAGAATAGATAGAGGCATGAGGCAAAGCCCCTAGGAATGTCAAAACCAGCAGAGAGAGTTTCAATTCTTTTCTGGACTAAGACACAGAAATCCACCAAATGAGTTCTATGATTATTATTTATGGAGGTCAACTATTTGATGCAGCAGTAGTATGTGTATTGTAATTAACCAACTCTACTATAAATCTTCTCAAGAATATTCCCCTAATCAACTGAGATCAGCATTTAATAACTCCAATTATTGGTCATGGTCCCATGTGCATACTTTATATATTATTATTACTATTAATATAATATAGAGAATTTTTTTTTAATGAATAAGGAGAACTTTTTATAACGGGAAGGCATAATGTCATATGAGCTACATCTCATCGGCAATATATAAAAAAATTATTATACGTGTAAATGGATATAAATATAGATTTTTTTTTATAATACAATTTTTTTTATCTCGTAAAAACTAACTTAAAATATAAATATGAAATCTACATATATTTTTAATAAAATTTATATTTTTACTATTTATATATGTATAAAATAAATTTTTTATAATATAATAATATATTTCTAATAATTCTATAGTCTCTAGCTCATGATAACGCACTATAGACGCAATGGTCATTGTATAAATAATTGTTCAACTACCACAACCTAGTGTAGAAATTCCTTTCAATACTTTCTAGTTCTAGAATAAAAGAAGAAAATATATAAAAAAAAAACACTATATGGTGTATGTGTACGTTATTATTAAACATTATCCTTAATGAACAATTTGATTAAGATGGATACATGAAAGCAAAATTAAAGTCGGATAATGAAATTGATGATTTTCCTGAAAAGCCCCCCGATGAAATAAAAATAAAAAAGCGTGACAGGAAAAGGAAATAAAAAAAAAAGGTTCATAATGTGAACGTAGATATGAACTTCATTTTCAATAAAGATCACACTGCTAATAATAATGAATATATTGTTGTAGATAATGGTATATAATTTGTGCATGTCATGAATAAGTACAAGGTTTTGAAAACCCATCTGAGAGAAGAATTTGACTACGTACTTACTTTTTGTGTTTCCACACAAATTTGGACAAAAATGTATAAAACCAATTCATCACTACTACTATACTCTCATATACAATAAGACACGTAGAAATTAAATCTACCAAGCATACCCAAAACAAAACAAAAAATAAATAAATCAGTCTTCATCTTTGACCTAAAAGCATGGCATTTATTTACTCATAGGGAAAATTTTTAATTAAATTAATAAAATAAAAAATAAAAGATATGAGAATTGCGGTGGAAACCACTCATTGGACACAACCTTTTCAGCCACCATGGTGAGCCCACTGGCTGACTAAATCTTTGAATTTTCCCTCTTTGTGATACCAAACTTTTATAGGCCCCATATATGTATCTTAATTAGCCTGCCTTCTTTCTTCAATATTATCCACGTTTCCTAACTTTCCCACACTTAATTATGTTCGATTAATTAATTATTCAAGTATACTATATATATATAGTTATATATACTGGGTTGTTGCATGATCCATGATAGGTGGGGAAAAACCACGCAAAGAATACATACATGTGTAAAACAAAATTCGTCGAAATTGGAACATGGTCACACAAATAATAAACAAGAAGAAAAGAAAAAGAATAATAGATGCAATTATTTTCTCTGGTTTATGGGTAAGGAAAAGAAGGAGTTAGGATTTTGATTTATGGCAAGGGAAGGCACCACGTAGCTAAAAAGGAAAAGGTTGAGAGAGAACAACTTTTTTGAACATTTGTGGGGATGTATGGAAACTTAACTACTAAATTTTTGTGTCCATATTTGGTTGGAAGCCACGGTGTATTTCACACTCACAAAAATAAATGAATGAATAAAAGTAATAAATAATAAGCCTATGAAGCTTAGCCACATCTCTCTCTGATTTCATTGATTTCATTGAAGAGAAAAAGAAGAAGAAGAAAGAGGTGCTCCTTTGGCTGCGCGGTGACTGCTGAGAAAGCACTTTTACTTAACCCCACTTATTTTATTTTTATTATTCCATCGAATCAATCATGTTTTGTACAGTGTAATAATGTGACTTCATCCACACCAATATCTATGGTTTTCCACTTCTCTACTGTGGCCTTTGCCGCTAAGGATCTCAATATCTCTCTTCTCTTCTCTTGCCCATTAATATTTCAGATTTTTATGCACCTCAAATCAAATTCAAATCTTCTAATTTAACAATCTAACATTGTACCCAAAAATAAAAAAAAATCTAACAGAGACATTCACAACATGACAAATAGAAATTGTAAAACGTTTCTTAACATATTGTAAACATATTATAGAAAAGATAATAGATAAGTCGATTGTATTGTGAAAAAGAAAATTCAGATAAAACTCAAAATCGAATCTCTTATATTTCATTTTTAGATATTTTTTGAAAAAATTTAATTAGCATTTTTTTAATGACAAAAGGGTCTTTGTTCCATTCAATTCTATTCCATTTTAATAAAAAGTGTTATAGTTTTAAATTCATGTGGAATTAATTATTGATTTACTGGATTCACAGAGAAAAAATTGTTTCTAATATGGTTTTGATTTTTTTTTATATATATCTGGAGGCTACTGTTAATAGATAATGCTAGAGAAGATATAGATGGGTTAGATTAGATTAGATGTACCTGATTTTTTTTGTGTTGGAATTTATTGTTGCTATGAATAAAAATAATAATAATGTGGGAAGTAAGAATTGATGGTTGGAGTAGTAGTGATGAATTTGGTGATTTTGCGAAGATATCGTTTTCAGATTTAAGATTCTGGAAGTTGGATTAGTTGATGTTGGGTCATATCTCCTTTTCCTCTCTTTCAGGCCTTCTTCTCTCTTCTCTCATCTTTCATTCATAAATCATTATTCCTACCTCATTCCTTAACACATCATCACTGCCACCTCACCCTCTTCATTTCTTCCATCCCATCTCACTCTTAATCCCTACATTATTAACTCCAATTAGATTGTTGCAAAGCAGCCTTAACTACCTCAAATTTATTGATATGCTTTTTTTTTTCTTTTTTGTAACTTTAATTTTCTCTCTCATCTTGTTATGAGATGAAAAATATTCTTTGTCTTAATCCCTAAACTGTGTATCTCCCTGCAAGATTAAACAATTCAAACCTACTATCTTATTATTATATGCAAGACGCATAAAGTAATAATGAAGGTTATTGTGTAGTGATTAAATAAGAACTTATATATCTTAATGCAATAGTTAACTACGTGAAATTCAACAACGTTTAAAAATTGTTGGCTAGGACTTTCTATAGTAGGGAATGATTCCGACCCAAAAAAGGGAAGAAAATCAATGAATTAAAAAAAAATTAGCAATTTATTTTTGGTTGTTAATTTTTAAATTTTTTTTTCTTTTTCATGTATCCCAAATTCGATAAGTCAAAGACTAATTCATCACGAATTCAACCTTCATTTAAAAATTTGTCATATTGTTACAAGTATAAGACGGAATTCGAATCTGTCGTTTGAAACTCATTTAGTCACCCCATAATGTTGTACCAATATATATGATGAAATATTTATATAAATATTTTTTTTCTCTGTTTATTTTATCTTTAATTTAATTATGTTATTAGTACAAGTCTCACGTAAATTATTTCTGACTTTTGTCAAAGGCTTAAGTGAGTGCCTAAACACAAATTTAATTTGAATACGATTTAAATTTGTTGGTGAGCGCATACTTAGTCTTGAATGCGATCACGTTTACTTAGCTCATAATAATAAATAGTAAATTAATTTTCCTAAGGTAACCTATTTTATTACCATTTGAACACGTGTTTTGGAATCATATATTATAGTTTACTATAAAATCACACAGACATGGTTGAATTATCACCAAAGTCCGTATTGGAAATAGCTTATATGAAAATGAAATGTTCAAATTTTCAAAATAAGGGTATGACCCACGACTAGTATATACTAAAGAGCACAACATTTTTTTTTGGAGGGGTCGGCAAGAAACAATCTTAAAATATGTAGCCTCAATCATTTAATGTTTATGAAAACTATCTAGCTATGACTTTAGGAATACTAATAAAGAGATAAAAAAGAAAATAAAAGAAAAGAGAAGAAAAGTGGTTTATATAAGAATGAATGTCTACTAGAGGTTGTTCATAGAACCATAGTGATTGGTTGAATTGGCTAAAAATGCTGACACTCTTGAAACCTTGACTGAGTTGTTTTTATTTCTTAGACAATGATGTTGTGTTTATGTTATGTTAGGCAAAGACTATTTGACTTGGACCTTTATTTCCCTTTTGAAATTTTAATTGATTCTTACTATTTTTTGGGGTTTGAATCGGTCAAAATCAAAACGACAACTACTCAAAAAACCGGCCCTTAAATTATGTGTGTCTTGGTTGGCCATTGCCAAAAACGACATATACTCATTCCCATTCAAGGGAATCTTCTACTTTCGATGTCATTTTTGGATGTTCCAACTTCCAAATTTCAATTCAATTTGCTTTTTCTGTTAGAATTTAGATCAGGTGAATCTAAAACTCAATCTCAAAAGCTTATTTATAAAATGAAAAATGTTCGCACTTATAAATTTTTAATAATTTATATTTTTTTTATGGAGATAAGACTTATAATATTGTCTGGCTTTTTTCTTTCTTAGAAAGCTAAAATATAATATCAACTTATTTCAATTTATACATTAAATTAAGTATGAAGTTCACATTATATATCGATCTAGATTATCTTTACATCTCATTGAATAATAAAAAGAATAGTAAAATAATGCAAGTCTTTGGCAAATGTTTTGCATGCGAATGTTATGGTTGGAATCTTGGTCAAATTCATGTGTTTGCCTTTTGCTTCTCCTTTCCTTTCTGCTGTCCCTTAAAGCTTTACTTCATAATTTCACAAAAAAGATTTGAGTCTGATATATATACCTCGAAGTGGCAACATATTTGATTAAGTTTTGCTTATAATAGTAGTATTAGAGGTAACCTAAGACCATGCCATTATCTAGAATACAGAACAAGTGCCTCAAAGTTAGAGAACCACTATCAGAGAATGGAGACATTTCAACTATAATTCATACAAAAGGAATAATCTTGTCTCCCCTTTTATTATTTGAATTTATTTTGTCATATTAGCTATTATTCAAATCAATTCCAGAAAGATTCAAACCTCAGGCGCTCAAGAAGAGAAAATAGTCAAAACTAAAGACTAAAATTTGGATTTGACACTTTATTAAATGATAAATAAATAAATAAATGAAGAAGTTACATGTAGGGGTTGGAGAATGAAGCATATGAATCAAGTTTTCAGCTCGGCACGAAGATTACTAATCAATCCGGATCTGATTTTTATTTAAAGGTTTGGTGCTGACTAACGAGAATAAGGTGGGAATGTTGATGGAGGTTTTATGAGGGGCAAGGGAAATCTAGGATTTTATTATTATGTGTTTTTTATTTTTTTGTATTCTTATTATGTGTTTTTTTATTGGAACTAAGTCTAGCTTGTTTTTCAAAAAGCCCATATATGATGAAGTAGGCCTAGTATTTTTGAAGAGTTTTTCCAAAAATTTTAAGAAGGGATTCTGAAGATCAAGAGTTTTTGGGCAAAAATCATAGTACTTCTACCAAAAGAGTCGGTGTACAAGTTCTGATCATAACATTCAGCCCTTTAGCTTGTTGCCATTAAGGGCTCAGGCTGTTTCAGAAAACCCAAATTTAAAATAAAAACTACATTTTGTAAACCAAAAAGTCCTAAATTTTATTTAAGAAATAATTGAAGAATTTGGTTCAAATTTTGTTTGAAAAAGTAACTGAAGTGGGATCTGGTTGTGTTTAGAAGTAAAGAATCAGCAACTACTTCTCTGTAGAGGTTGGTGAAGAAACTCAAGAAAGCTTTAAAACTCTATTCTTTTTTCCTTCTGAAGAAACCCAGTAAACAAATCATCTCCACGGCTGGAGCCTGGAGGTTTGGCTTTCTTGATTAAACTACTCTTGTAACTTGTTTTCTTTATTATCATTGACAAAGGGAGCAAACTAATTCTAATAATAAGAAGGAGAATTATGGCAGTATAGAAAAGAAGGGGCAAGATAGATGAAATGAAAATGAAATAAAGTTGAAATTGAAATGAAACATATGTAGAGGCTGACAAAGAAGCAGGAGTCAATACCCGAACCAACACACCCTCATACAAGAGGGTATTATCTGGTGCGCTCTTGACTCCCTCAGTCCCTCTACACCCCACACACATAACATAACTATTAAAATTTCTTAGTTCATTCTTACCCCTCATACCCACACATTCATCACTTCCTTAACTACTTACTCAAATAATAACTAACTCCCCACATCTCCTTTTTTTTTTTTATTTAAATCCCATTCTTACCCCTCCCCTTGTTAAAATAAACTTACCACTAAATTGTCAATAACAAACCATTCCAAAAGAGATCAGACGGATCTTAGTTAGGTTGTGGGAGAGCCAATGCAACCATCAATTAGTTCACTGTTTTGGGAGGTGCACTCATGGTGGTGGTTGCCTCATTGCTGCTGCTGCTGTTGCAAAGAGACGCTTCGATCTGGTGCACAGTGCTGCAGAGGTGGTTCGTGATGGAGGTGACGCTCGACAGGTTGAGCTTAGCGGAAGGGATGGTGCTCGCCAGAATCTGGAGGCCAACGGTGAGGAGGCACCCATGGTGTGGTGGTGGTGACGGCGATGCAGTGGTGATGAGAGGCTCAGAAGAGGATGAGTTGTTGGGTGGCGGTGATGGGGCCATTGGCATTGGGGTTATGATGAAGCCTTGTGGGAGAAGAGCAATGCATGAAGGGTCCTCTCCACTCATGGCTACTTGAATGGAGTCAACAGCAATGGTGGTGTATACCACCACACTCCCTGATTGGTCCGTGCAGCTCTCTTGCAGCATTAGCTCCACGTTCTGAGATGAATTGCTCGCTACCTGCACCATTATATACATGTATAAATAACTAAGGAATAAACGAAATGCTACATGGCCATCAACTAACGGTTGATAGCTAAAAGTGATGATCAAAATAAATTAAAATGGATGGTGATTAACTGTCTTACATTTATCCGAAGAAGGGAAATGCAGTTTCCTGGATGAGAACCATTTGCAATGTGAGCAACTTCATTTAGTGAGTTTCCATTGGAAAGAGCATCCATCTGAGACCTGTGGCGTTCATCCCTGAGCAGATCAAAGACCTTGGTGTGGGAATAGGGAAGCCAGGTTGTTGAAACGGCACCTAGTATGACCCCGTTGGGTTGACCAGGCTCTGTGATTTTCCTGGTGGTGATTCTAACAGTGTCTTCAGGGGAATCTGATATTGCTGTCCATGATTGACCACTTGAGGTGCTCATGTTGAGGCTGAACGTTCTTATCATCCTCTGTGCAAGTTTCATCAAGTTCTTTCTAGCTTCTGGTGAGTGTATCACTGCAACAAGATATCCAACGAACAACATTAATATGCATGAGAGTTATATATATCATCATGAATCATGATGAGAGATTAATTAGCACCTCCAAGATCTGAAATGTTTCTGGCCATGAGGCTTGCAAGCCTCTCGCATTGTCTCTGCAGAACACCCAACCAGCGGTGTGCACCAAAAGCCATGCCACTGTAAACATAGTTAGAGAATATCTGATGAACAGGTTTCTCTTCAACTTGTGCATGCTCAATCCATGTCACCCTCGAATATCCATTTGGCATATCCTGAATGAGACAGCCAGAGGGTCTCCTGCAGTATCTGGGATAAGAAGGGTGCAGATTATTCTGCTGAAAGCTGTCGATGGGGAAGTCAACAATCCCCCACGTTCCCTCCTCAGCGTTGTGTTGACAATACCGAAGGAAATGAGTCTCACGAGTCGATACCAGTGGAGAAAGAACTTGAAATTCCGCATACATCTGATCCATCCATCACAATCAATAATTAACCAATTAATCAAAGTGAATGCCAATACTATTTAGCAACGCAGGAATGATTATTGACACCTACCAGCTGAAGAGACCCGCTTGCATGGCCAGAAGCATTTGAAGATATTATTTGGACCGTTTTTGCTCTAGAAACAATTGTGGGAAACAACTCCATCCACTTGTGCTACAACATGACCAATAGATGCAACGTAAATAAAAATGGACCAAGATTTTATATCATCGTGGAAGACTACCATTACTCTTGAATAATAATAATGACTTACAGCATCGAGGAAGGCATCAACAAGAGTGACACTATTCATGATGACAACGGCGGTGTCACGGGTAGCTTCGGTTCTAAGGTCAGTACGGTGCTTGGGATTCAAAGGCCATGGGAACAGCCTCCCATGCTCCTCAAAGTTAAGAACTTCCCTATCCCCGTCGCAGCCACGGATCCAAAGCGGCTCGTTAGTGTGGCACATCTTGACTAGCTCGGCCATGGAAGAGGCGGCAAGGTCCATGGCCAAAGTCTTCTCCTCTTCCATTAAGAGACCGCCCTCCGGGAACTGAGAAGGTTCCGGGGGCAACATGGGGACCGGAATCATCTCTGTGCATGGAGGCATGTTGGGATCGACATAGTGCCTTGGGTAGATGTTCATGTCCAATTCGAGTGATGGAGGCATGAGTGCAGATGGTGGTGCCATTGTTTGGATTGGACGCCCGCTGTATCTTGAAGTCAGGCAACACACACGTTCCAACTGAAATTTCATTCACATACATGCATTCTCAAAACTTATTAATCAACTTATACGCCTTGTGAATTTCGTGCTACTTTTCCATCTACATAACTAATTTACTTAGTAACTTTTAGCTACAAAATATTTAAGTTATAAACAATAAAAACAAAACAAAGAAAAAAGAAGAAACATGACACTAAAATTTATTAATGAGTAATTATAATTCATATATATAGCCTCCTAATAATCTTCTAATTATTTTGTTAGTTTCAAAATATAAGATTGTTTAAAACAATACAAAGAAACAATTATTATTAAAAAAAAAATGCTACTTGCACATTTAAAACTTAGCTAGCAAATCAGTTAATATATATTTAATATATTTACCTATAGGTTTAATTTATTTTTAATATATATTTTGTAAGTCAAAAGTATATTTCATATTTGTATTATTAATTACGACAAACATAATATATGATAATATCTGTACGGTGTTAATTTATTATCTATATGTATTATCCGTCAAATTAATGTGTGTATGAAACTGGGTATCATAATTCAACGAACATAAACAGTACTATCAAGGTATATATGCATATTCATACCTGCGTGTGCCTAATTAATACATATATGGCAATATGGGTTTAGAACCGACAATTAATTTTCCAAGTCAGATAATAGAGAATAATATCAATTAATATGGTTGGTCAAAATTAAAGCAGAAAATTTATTATTGTTATTATTAGAAGAAATTTGTTACCTCCTCTCTC
>JASCZI010090639.1:98099-133677 GCA_036250425.1 Stylosanthes scabra | reverse complement strand
ATTAGTTTGAGAGTTCCATCTTGCACCTTTTCCCGGACCTTGTGGCAATCGATTTCGATATGTTTTGTCCTTTCATGAAACACCGGATTAGTTGCAATATACCTTGTTGATTGACTGTCACAGAATAGAGTTATTGGCTTTTCCAACTTAATGCCAAAGTTGTTAAGGATATAAGTGAGCCAAATGCCTTCACAAGTGGCTAAGGCCATGGCACGATACTCTGCTTCAGATGAGGAACGAGGCACTGTTTGTTGTTTTTTGCTTTTCCATGAGACTAAGGATTTTCCTATGAAGAAGCAATACCCTGACACAGATCTTTGAGTGTCAGGACAAGTTCCCCAATCAGAATCAGTGAACCCTCGTAGTGATAAATCAGAGCTGCATTCAAACAAGAGGCCTTTTGATGGGGCTTGCTTGAGGTAGCGGAGAATGTGAAGAGCATCTTTGAAATGTTCATCGGTGGCACAGTCCAAGAACTGGCTTATTTTGCTGACAGCATAGCATATATCTAGGCGAGTATTGGTAAGATAAATTAGTCTCCCAATGAGTCTTCTATATGGCGTAACATCTTCCAAAGGAGTCCCAGTAGTTTTTGATAGCTGCATAGAGTAGTTCATAGGTGTGCTGATGGGTTTGCAATGTAGCAGTCCATATTCTTGGAGCAGGTCTAAAGTGTATTTCCGCTGATATAGAGAGATGCCTTTTTTATTGCGAGCTACTTCCATACCGAGGAAGAATTTAAGTTCTCCCAAGTCTTTAATCTTGAAGAGATCATCAAGCTTCTTCTTGATTGTTTGAATTTCATTGATACTATTACCTGCAATTACTAAATCATCAACATAAATGATAATACAGGTAAATTCTGTCGAGCATGACTTGGTGAACAAGGAGTGATCTGCTTTTGATTGAATGTAGCCGGATTGAAGAAGAACAGAGCATAGCTTGGAATTCCATTGGCGACTGGCTTGTTTGAGACCGTATAAGGATTTTTGAAGCTTGCAAATTGTTCCTGGTGGAGTACTCAGTCCAGAGGGGACCTTCATGTAGACTTCTT
Organism: Stylosanthes scabra; assembly: GCA_036250425.1. Classification (NCBI taxonomy): domain Eukaryota; kingdom Viridiplantae; phylum Streptophyta; class Magnoliopsida; order Fabales; family Fabaceae; genus Stylosanthes; species Stylosanthes scabra. The sequence continues at coordinate 132,623 of JASCZI010090639.1, read as the reverse complement.
CAGGGAGGTCACCATGTAAGAAGGCTGTATTGATGTCCAATTGATGGAGATACCAATTTTTACTGGCAGCAATTGTTAGAAGAACACGTAGAGTTGTCATCTTAATAACAGGACTGAAAGTGTCAAAATAATCATAACCTTGAGTTTGTGTAAATCCTTTTGCAACTAGTCTTGCTTTATGTCTTTCAATGCTTCCATCAGGTTTGTATTTAGTTTTGAAGATCCATTTGCATCCAATTGCTGTTTTGTCTTTAGGGAGAGAGTTGAGTTTCCAAGTATTGTTGTCTTCCAAGGCTTGTAACTCAGATTTGATTGTTTGCCTCCAGCAATCATGAAAGATAGCTTGATCATAGGATGTTGGTTCAGGATTTGTGGAAATTGTGATGGAGAAAGCCTTGTGGGATTGAGAGTGATTCATAGGACATATAATTTGATATAGGATACCTTGGAGGGGATGATTGGACATGATTGTGAGAGGTGGTTGTAGGCATACATTGATAATTTTCCAAATAACTTGGTCTATGCTTCTCTCTTGTAAATCTTCTCAGAACAGCAGTTTCACCAGTGGTAGATTGTGTGTGAGGAGAAGCATCACTGTTTAGATCAGGGACACTTGTTTCATGTGTATGATTTGGTGATGAATGAAATGCATCATGCTTTGAGTGTGTGTAAGAGGTGTTAGGTGTAATATTAGGAATAAAAAAATCATCTAAAGAATGGGAGTACGTGCTATCATTATAATGAGATATGTTATGAGGATGCACAGGTAAATTAGGATGAACATTAGTTGAAGATGCAGTACTTTGAAAATCAGAATAAGGAAATATATGCTCATAAAAGGTAACATTTCGACTAACCAAAAAATGTTTATTTTGAATATCCATAATAAGAAAGCCTTTTGTACCAGATGCAGACCCCGAGTAAATACATTTTCTTGATCTTTTATCAAGTTTTTGTCTATGAGCAACTAAAGTGGATGCAAAGGCAAGACAACCAAAAACTCTAAGGTGTTGAATGTTTGGCATATTATTGTGAAGAAGCTGATAAGGGCAAGAGTTCTTATAAACAGAGCTAGACACTCTATTAAGAATGTGGACAGGATGAGCAGCAGCATGTTTCCAAAAAAATTTAGGTAAATTTGCTTTGAATAAGAGTGCTCTAGCTATGTTTAAAATCTCTTGGTGTTTTCTTTCTACCACTCCATTTTGTTGAGGAGTTTCAACATAGGAGGTTTGGTGGAGGATTCCCTTTGAAGCATAAGAATTTGCCATTTTAAATTCAGCACCATTATCTGTTCTAATGCATTTGACATGTAAGTTATGCTGTAGTTTGATAAATTGTACAAATTGTTGAATAAGAGAAGATGTTTCACTTTTATTCCTCATAAAGAAAACCCATGTGAACCTGCTTTTGTCCTCAACAATGGTCAAGAAATACTTGTGACCAGCAAAAGAAAGGGTAGATACAGGTCTCCAAATGTCCATGTGGACTAAATCAAACAAGTTTTCTGACTTAGTTGGGCTCAAGCTAAATGATAGGTGTTTTTGCTTAGCATAATGGCAAGGTTCACAAGGGATATCATTCAAGGGACAAACAATAAAGGGATAGTGTTTTTGCATTTCTCACAATCTACCATTGGAAATATGACCTAGTCTACAATGCCAAGTGTCATGATTGGTGGAGTTATTAGTGGTATTAACAGTGAAGGCTGGTGTACTGCTGTTTGAGTTAACTGTGTGTGTCTGATCTAGATTGTAGGCTGTAGAAGATTCTTCCGTGTTTAGAATGTACAACCCACTTCTTTGCTCATCAGCATGCCCAATCATCTTCAAGGAATGGCTGTCCTGGATCTCACAATGTGTGTTTTTTAACAAAAATTCACAAGATAAGAGATCAGTGGCTTTAGATACAGAAATTAGATTGAATTTAAAAGAAGGAACATATAAAACATGGGTGAGAATAAAATTCTGTGACAAAGCAACAGTTCCACAAATGTTGGTAATAGTTTGAGTGCCATTTGGGCATTTGATTAAAACAGGTTCAATGATATTATAAGTTTGAAATATCTTTAGAGAGAATGTGACATGTGCAGTTGCACCAGTGTCCATTATCCAATTATGTGATTGTAAAGATATATGTGATGTAGAAAGAATGTAATATATACCTGCTGAAGGGGCTATGACAGTGTTGATGGCTTGAGATTGAAAAGATGAATGAGATTGTTCATTCCTTTGCTGTTGAAAGAGAGCAATAAGAGCTTTCTTTTGATCTTAAGAGAATAAGGTATCAAGGCTTTGATTATCTTCATTTGAGGTTGAATTATTATCAAGATTGTTGTTGGTATCTGTAGCATTTTCAGCAGCAATAAGATTGTTGACACTTGTAGTTCCAAATCTTCTTTGTAAGTGGGGTGGAAAACCATGTTTGTGATAGTAAGTCTCTACTGTGTGTCCAGTTTTACCACAATGAGAGCAACTCCTTGTTGACCCTCTACCAGCCCCACTTCTTCCTCTATTAGCTCGATTGTTGTTGCTTCTTCCTCCACGCACAGAGGGATTGTAAGTGGAAGTAAATTCTTTAGAGTTGTTGTTGCCACCATTGATATTCACATTGTTCACCATAACTTTGTCTTCAGATTGATCTGATCCCAAAAACTGTCTTTCCTGTTGAAGAAGTAAAGAGTAAATGGAATTTACATTGGGCAAAGGAGACATGAGCATAATTTGGGATTTGACAGTGCTATATTGATCATTTAAGTCTCGCAAGATTCGAATAGCATGTTCTTGCTCTCTGTATTCTCGCATAATCTTCAAGCCACAGGAGCACTGTGATCCACAATTGCAGTTAGGGATTGGTCTGAACTCATCAAGTTCTTCCCAAATTCCCTTTAATTTGGTGAAATAAGCAGTGATGGAGATGTCCCCTTGTTTCATTGCAAACAACTCTTCTTGAAGTTCTGCAATGCGAAAGAGGTCTCCTTCATAAAAGCGATGCTTGAGATCATTCCAAAGTCCTGAAGCTACATTGCACCACAACACACTTTGCAAGATTTCGCTGCTCAAGGAGGAATGCAGCCATGATAGAACAAAGGTGTTGCATCGGTCCCAAAGTTGAAAATTTGGGTCATTTCTTTCTGGTTTTTGAAGCGTTCCATCAATAAATCCCAATTTGTTTTTTGATTTGATGGATAACCAGACAGATCTTGCCCAAGAATGATAATTTCGAGTTGTCAGGGGAGTTTGAGTAAGGATTAAACCTAGTGTTTCATTCGGATGCAGGTAATATGGGCTTGTTGGATCTTGAATTGGATTGATATTTGTTCTTCCAATCTGTGATTGAAAAGATGCAAGTTGATTCATCAATCTTGCTAATGTTTGTAAATCCGTTGTTGAAATATTTTGGTTCTGTTGATTCTCTGGATTTTCAACTCTTCCATCATGATCTGCCATGGATGATGCAGAGGAAGTTCTTGATTCTCTATGCGTTGATCAATTTGCAGCACCTCCATGCTCACCGCACCATGTTCAAGTTGCTCAGTGCTGCAGAATATGATACAAGAAAGGGAAGAAGAACTCTACAAATATGAATCAAAGAAACGAAAAAGGAAGATCTGAATATTATTGAATTCAAAATGATGTAAATAGCACCAACAAATACACTATTTATATTGACACTTGAATAGCTAGTTTTTAGAATATCTGCAACTAATTAATCTAATTGACACCAAAAAATAGCTAAAGAATAACTGCTATCTGTCATACTTTACATAACATATTTAACAATATACTACTAACTTCTAATACATAGCCAGAAGATAATTTATATTCCAAGAGACAGTCGTTTTTTTCCAACAGTAGAATTTTATGGATCACAGGTATTCGATTATTCACTCGAACTGAATTAATTAAATTGGTTTAAAATCCCATGGATAATCAAATATACGGTTTTGCTAGGTGTACACATAAACACATTGAAACACATAAATCTTTCTCACTTAAAAAAGTAATTAACTAAGATGTGTTTGTGTGTTTTATGTGTACACCTAGCTTTTTTAATCAAATATATATAAAGTCCAATCTGATTATTTTTGACCCTCGACATATAACAAAGTACTAATAATTTAAGTTGGTTGAAACAGTAAACTGTCATATACCAAATCCTGCTAGTTGCCCTACATATTTTGCCATTTGTTTTTAGAGGTATTAAAATAAATTGGATAAAATATATTTTTTAACCTTATTCCTTAGTGTATATTAAAAGTTACATTTGAAAAATACACATAAATTTTAATTTGCTTTAAATATGTTTTTAAATTTTTTTTCATTAATTATACCAATGGGGTGTTTTTTATGCAAAATATCGTAATTGCAGGAATAAAATTGATGTAGAAAATTTGAGAATCAAAATTAAGACAAATTAAAATTTAAAAATATATTTAAAACCTTTAATAAAAATCAAAAACAAAAAATATATGTTACCAAAAAAATTAACTGTTAAACAAATAAGCAATAACAACTACAATCTTCCAAACCCCATACTTTGTAAATTATACAAATCATAAAATTTCACGCCATCTAAAAAACAAAGAAAACCATGGAAAATTTTCTGAAATAAAATAAAACAAATTTTTATTTCCACAAAAAAATATTTAGTTTTTAATTACCAGAAACCAACTTTTTTTTTTTGCGCCTGCAGCATGTTCGCCCAACTCAGTGGCAGACTAGATTAAAAAAGCAAGTTCTCCTCAGAGTGGAGCAAATTTGGTGGCAAAAAGTGAATTCTGCACCAAGTTCGCCAGTTTAATAGGCGAACATCATGTTGTCTGCCATGCTAATTGGCTAACATGAACTAATTGGCGAACTTGAAGTTTAACCCTACTGTGCCACTCTATCAGGTGAACTTGGTACTAGCTCCATCTATAAATACGACCCCATAGCGCTCACCACTCACATATCTTCAATCACTTTCTCACTCTACCCTCTTTCTTCCCCATTTTCTAACATATGCGAGTTTTTTCTTTTGTTTTCATAATTTTTGACTAGTATGGGTAATAGAATATTAATTTTTATACATTATGCTGGTCAAATAAGAAAAGATCAAGAGGGGAATAATGTTTTTAGTTGCCATCAACCAATATTTATTTGTTGGCCAAATACAGAGATGGATTTACAACAGTTTAAAAATTTTATCGTGCACTGCATTGAGCAAGAGCACAGAAAACGAGTCCAAAAAGTTTACTACAGATATCTGCACGTAGTGGATGAGACCTTTCACTTCAAAAGGTATTTTCATAAATAAATTCATAATGTTGTTGCGTTGGTTATTTGTGGATTAATTTTTTTGTAATAGGTTTTTGTTGAATTTAATGTTGTTGAAAAAATAACTGAATAACAACAATAAAAAAAAAATAACTAAATAACAACAATAATTATTTAACCTAGTAGGATGAAAAAATTAAATTTACTTCAAAATATATCATCATAAATATATACATTAACTACATTAACACAAGCACATATTATTACAAAATAAAAAATTTATCAACTTAAATAAAAAATTAAATCACAAAGAAACATACATACTATACTATTTAATAAAAAAAACTACAATAAATTAATTAACTTAAACAAAATATAAAACTAAAATATAAAAATAATAAATAAAGAAAACAAAAAAAGGAAAAAGACAAGGGACAGAGACTTACCTGGTGGTGGCGTTAGAAGGAGAAGGAGATGGGGACCAACAACGAAAGTGAAATTGCATCTTCGATATATATGGCCAAAAGTTCGCCTCATACATTGGCGAACCATTTGTTTCCATTATCTTCGCCTATTAAACTCGCGAACTTGGTGCAGAATTCACTTTTTGCCACCAAGTTCGCCCCACTCTGAGGAGAACTTGCTTTTTTAACCTATTCTACCACTGAGTTGGGCGAACATACTGCAGGTGCCAAAAAAAAAGTTGGTTTCTGGTAATTAAAAGTTGAATCATTTGTTTCTGGAAATAAAAATTTGTTTTATTTTATTTCAGAAAATTTTCGAGAAAACCATCTATAGTCATTTTTTAAGTGCAACACAACACACTTATCCTACACATTCTCACGGATCGAGTTGGTTCGAATTTAAAGTAAAATGAGAATCGAACCAATTATATAATATAATTGGTTCGAATTAGTTTAATTTTTCATTTGTTTGTTTGGATCCGAATCAAACCAACACGATTAAATGCGGGTTGGTTCGGTTCGGATAGTGGGGTACCCGATTAAACTACTTACAAGTTACAATTTAAACGAGGCTTCATCAAAGCCCCTTATTCATCAATAACTAGAGTCCTAATAACTTTCCTAAGGAGTTTTCACCAAAAAAAAAAATTTTTTTCCTAAGGAGTTGTCCCAAAAGTGGAATTCTGGGTTTAGATTTATACTCTCCCGCACTAAACAATTTGCACAATGACTGCCTTCCTTAAAAATATTACAAAAAATAATAGTTTAGTTTCTGGATTTCCATTTTTTAATTTATCTGGTTAGTGCATTGGGATGGATGTCAAGACTTTTCTGACTACTGATCAACTCTAGACTATGACAACTTTGGAATCACTCTCCATCCTAATTCTTTTTAACCCCATAGTCCAAGCAAGGTTTAGACCCTGATTAATGCCACAGAATTCAGCATTAAAAACAGAACAAGAACCAATATTACACAAGAATCCTGTAATCTATTTGTTATTCTCATTCCTCAATAATCCACCACACCGTGCTTTGTTGTTTGCTCCTTGAACTGTGCCATCTGTGTTAAGGGTTAGCTAGACTGGAGGGGAGGGTTCCATTTAATCAAAATTTCTTCTCTGTGATTAGGAGGCAATTTTTTTTATTTTTTATTTCAATAATTCTATGTGAACAAGTGATTTTGGCCAATTAAGTGCAACCAAGTGATTTATTTCTATGCTAAATATATGACTATTTCGGTATCACATAGAACTTTATTTAGGTGCACTTTTTTATACTATTTGATATCAAAATAATATTCTATTTAGCATAAAAATAAATCACTTGATTGCACTTGATGTGTCAAAACCACTCCTTCGTTACCCTTTTTATTTTGTATTGATTAGGAGGCACATATATGCCAGCTAATTTTTTTTTTTTTTTGAGCTAAATGCCAGCTAAACTTGACTTCCAACCCCATAAGCGTTTGTCAATTTTTTTTAACATTAATTTTTGGTCTAATACATAGACTAAGAAAAACATTGTTTTTTGTTTCAATACAAAAAAAAGCACTAGGTTGAGTAGGTTGGGCTCATTTACCACCACATACTAACCCAAAGTAAATTTTCTGAAAAGTTTCATAGCCCAACTAAAACGAGTAACCTAGTCCAAATACAAAATTAAAATCTGACCATAAAAAGTATACCTAGTTGGCTGTTTCCAGTCCAAAACCTAAAATCGTCGCTGTTTCTCACCGAATCTACTATCAACCAATTCAGACCAATAAAAATTCTAAAATATTAATAATAAGCCCCCAAAAATATTTTCAAAAAAAATATCGGAGACCGCCCTTCTTCTACAATCTACCAGACAAAGTCAGACACATGATCCACCACAAACATTTTTCACATCAATATTTTTCGTAAATATAAAAATGAATAAACGTGTCGTTCATGCACACTATATGTATTTGTCCTTATTACTCTAATCACTCCCAATAATTGGCTAACTTTGATTAGTCCTCTACCTATGTGTTTTGGGATACTTAGGAACCAAAAAAAATAGGCTAACTTTGATTTTTCAAAAGAAATTATACAATTAATTATTATTATCTGTAATTTACATTTACACTATCTTTGATTTTGAGTGATCCATTTTCACTCAGTTTGTTCTAGACTTTATTAGTCTTCTAGTCTTCAACTAAAAGCAAAAGAAGCAGAAGCAGAAGAACACGCAGCGAAAGAAAGCCTCAGAATTCGGAAGCAATGGCTCAACTCTCTTCTTCTTTATCGTGCTCCGCACGCGCCCCTTCCACCACCTCGCAAAACCCTAATTCACTCTTTCCGTTTTCTCTTCCTCCCCTTCGCTTCTCATTCCCTCTCTCTTCTCGCTCTCAAACCTTCCCTTCTATCCGCCTCGCAGCCTCCTCTTCTGGCGCTGCCTCCGGCGATGCTGACAAGGCTTCCTCCAAGATCTCCGATGAATGGGGCGAGGACTACGAGCCTGAGCCCGAAGCGGCCTTCACCAAGCTTCCCGATTCTGACCCTCCCAGGGGCGAAGATGAGTGGGAGGAAGGAGGACCCGACCCCGCCGCCGGTTACATCGACGGCGGAAACGGAACTCCGGCTGCCACGCCTAATGCTCTTTCGGAGGAGGAGGAGGGGAAGCTGGAAGGTCTGAAGCGGGCTCTAGTGGACACTGTTTATGGTACTGAGCTCGGGTTTCGGTCCGGGTCGGAGGTCCGGGCCGAGGTGTCCGAGTTGGTGACTCAGTTGGAAGCGGCAAACCCGACGCCTAACCCGGTTGAAGAAACTGCGCTTCTTGATGGAACTTGGGTGTTGCTGTAAGTCTGAGATGAATTTTATTCAACTAATGTTTTTCATGTTAATGCATATTTAGTTATGGATAGTTGCAACTTAAGTGGACTGTTTTCCAATCGTTGAGTAATGAAATTTCTATTTCGATTTTGAAAGTCCCATGTTTTTGCGTACAACAATGCTAGGTAACTAATAAAAATTCATTGTTAGGTACAAAGTTGGCTAATTGCTAATTGTTAGTTGTTAGTTGTTTTATGTTTTGTTCGCTGATATGTTGATTAGAAAAATATTGGTTTGTGTAAATGGAGCGTGCAATTTAGGTCATGGCTTGTGGAAAAAAGAGAGAGATGATTTTTAATGTGTTAGGCAATACTGTGCTTTATGCATGCTTATCTTGGTGTATTCTGATTTGTAGCAGAAATGGTGGAATTTTTTCATTGTTAATACTGAATATTGATGAATATGAAGCAAAGTGAAAATGTCTGTTTATTTTGTAATTCTTAATACTTTAGGTTGCTGTGCTTTTCAAACTGATTTCAGGTACACTGCATCTTCGGAACTTCTACCTCTTCTAGCAGTTGGATCATTACCTTTGTTGAAGGTGGACAAGATTTCACAAACAATTGATACTGGTAGCTTGACCATTATAAACTCCACCACATTATCTAGTCCTTTTACCACTTTGTCTTTCAGTGCATCTGCCTCATTTGAAGTTCGAACCCCTACCAGAATACAGGTACTACCATCTCATGAAAATTTTAGTATTTCGCCATCTCACATATTAGAAATGCAAAATTTGGTTGAATCTTTCTTTTAAAGCCTTTTTGGTGCCAAAAAGTGCATACTTAGTTTGATTGAAGTTTATCATTACAATAAGGGAAAATGTAAAATACTTAACTCTATTGCATTATCTTACCGTAAACATTTACTAATGAAGCAGTCAAGCATGACATACATAGTAAAAATTCAAAGATCAATAGTGTTACAGACCGAAAATTAGTCATATCTTGTATATCTTAGCCATCATTTTTAGCAAACTGGATGAGTTGGAGTAGGCTTTATGTACCAGATGCTGAATTCTGCTTTTGGGTCACAACTTCTGGTACTTCTTAGTTTACGATGAAATTATATGGGAATTGACTGAGAAGGCACTAATGGCCAAGCAATTTAGTATTCAAGAGCAGTTTGATGAAATAGTAGCTTACGCATGCCTTTCCTGCATCTTCAAGCCCATCTCCTACTTCTGAGTCTGATTTGGCTTCAGCACCTAATGTAGATTTTGCTGATTCTGCTTTTTCTTCAACATCAATTGATAGGCCTCCCAAAAAGATATAAGTATCTAATAAAAAAGTTCTTACCTCGACATTAGTAGTAGTGTTAGTAAGGCCGACAAAGACAATCTGAGAAGAGTTACCACGGCACTTTTTTATGCCCAAAGGCTACTTCTGGACAAACAAGAGTTATCTTTCTCTTTCTGGATCGAAAGAACCTTAATAAAATGGCCAAGCTAAGAAGATCGAATCATCGCCTGAAAGAAACCCTTAATTAAGGCCTTCTTCCATTCACCAGTATTACAATAAGGTTATTTTAATGTTCTCTAACTAAATTGGTTTTTTTAATAAGCTCTTGTATTATGAAAACTAACAAGTGGTTTCTCTTATTTATGATAGTGTAAGAACGTAAATTCCTTATGATGCAGCTGATATTGTTGCATGCAAATGTTATCTTTTTGCTTTTTCAATGTTAATAATAGTACAATGGTTGCCATATGCTACCTTTTGTTGCATCCTGCATGTTAAATAAGTTTCCTTAGCTTGCATACATGACTAGAAAACTCTCAGCTAACATTTCTAGTGCAAACAGGTTACATTTAAAGAAGGGTCATTTAATCCTCCAGAGATAAAGTCTCGACCTGAACTGCCAGAAAATGTAGACATTTTTGGCCAAAGGATCAGCCTTTCGCCTCTGCAACAATCTCTTGGTCCTCTGCAAGAAGCGGTGGCAAACATTGCACGTGCCATATCGGGCCAGCCACCTCTCAAGGTTCCTATCCCTGGCGAGAGGACTAGTTCATGGCTTATTACTACATATCTTGATAAGGACTTGAGAATATCAAGGGGAGATGGCGGTCTTTTTGTCCTTGCCAAAGAAGGGAGTCCCCTTCTTGATTAGTGGCAGGAAATATTAGTTCCCTTTCTCACCCCACACCATCCCCGTCCCCCAAAAAAAAAAGGTATATAAAAATGTCACATTCTTTTCTGATTTTTGTTTTCCTTACTTCTCAGGCTGTTGTAGTATTGTATATTTTTGAATATTTAATAGACGGATTTGACATTCTCAGGATGTATTTCTACAATGATAATAAGTATTTAGAGGACCCAAATCCTGTTTAAATAAAGTGGCAGGGAACAATCTTTCATTTCACTGTTATCCTGCTGAAATATTGACTTGGGGAAGGACGATGAAATCAGTAAGATATATGCGAGAAAATCTTCTTCATTATCTCCTTTTTCACCATATAATGAGAGAGAAATGAATGGATGCTTTTACCTCAATTTTCATTAGTTGCCAAGACTATGAAATCAAATATGAAACCTACAAGCATACATGAATATTATCATTTGATCAAGTCATGTAATTTTGTGAGTGTATCTTTGATACGAAGATAAAAGTAGGATGAAAATATGTGACCTTTATTGAGTAAAACTTGCACAAAAATCTTATTCATAAACACAAATTTAATACAAGCAAAAGACAAATTACAAAAAATATTGGTTTTGGATACACATTTGAATCCAATCAAGCTTTTTATCAGCTTCATTTTATATTCTCTTTCCTAATGTAACTGAAATATGTTCAGTTCAAAATTATTATCGACAACACCTGTGATATTAACATCTAGTTCTTCAACTAAAAGTCAGAATCGACACCAAAAAAAAAAAAAAAAAACTAAAAGTCAGAACAAATGCATAACAATTCGTCATGCAAAATGAAGCTTCGACAGACAAACACAAGAGACGAAAAAAATAAAAACAAAAGTTCAGGCTACCTACGACCTACCATCCCCATCAGTTTAACTCCTTTTTCGTTTTTATTATTATTATTTTTAAATGTCCAAAAAAAGTGCAGTTTACGGGAACAACTAGCAAAGAGATGGAGAGCTAGTTTCGCAGCATCCATTGCATGATGTCCTTCCTAAAAACACCTCCTGATTCATTCATTCTATAATTTGATCTAGAGACTTCAGGAGGATAGATGCTGAGGTTCCTGCCATTGACATTAGTCCCAGCAGGATGCCATGGTCGAGTCATCCTTGAAATGGTAGGAAAAGGTCTTTGCCTGAACGAGGTAAACATATGCCTATCGGAATCCTTCTTGAAGGACCCAAAAGAACCAGTAGGTTTGTTGTTGGAAGCTTGAGTTGAACTCTTTGTCAGTTTTTCACTTGAGCTGCCGCCGGGAAGTGATTCAGGATGTCTTCGAATCCCAGCTGATGGCTTCATCCGATCTAGCCATCGCAAAATTGCGTTTCCAAGATTCCGTCCTACTTCTATGTCTCTCTCTTGAATTTTTCGATGAACTGTGACTGCTACATCAAATACGGCACGGGTCCGCCTATGGAAACACCAAAACATAAGTCCCATAAAGAAATTGTAAGACAGGATTGGTAATTGTTAAACATTAGCTGCAAACAAGAGATACCAGTAAAATAAGGGGTGGAAAGTAAAATGGAACACAGAAACTACAGGGGAAAAAGAAAAGTGATGCATCCATTCCAAAGCACTGAGGGTGCATAAGTGAGAAAGAAAAGTCAGTAACAAATTACAAAGAAAAATTAGAAAAAAATAATAATAAGAAATTGATGATAATAATTGATCCCAAGAACCTTTTGATCTCAGAAGACGATAAGTAAATTATTGGCTCACAAATATTTGTTTTACTTTACATATTTGACTATTATCCCCCCAAGATTTCATATTTGGATGTAGCAATGCATTAACAGAATGCAGTGACACAATTATGAATTAAATGAAACAACCTTTCTCCCAACCACCTCCTTTCCATCAACATAGTGAGTGACTAATTAGAATTTAGAAGTGCTATGAAATATAACCTACAAACTTCACTAGGCCTTACTCTTGACAAATTTCATTGTAATATGACTGGATGCATTATGGACCGATCATTCAAGGCTTTAAGCTTCTCCAAAGATACAAATGAGGTGTGTGAAACAAATTAACAAACAGCTGGCATGCTTACTGAATAACATCCTCAGAGATAATTTAAAGTTGAAGTTGGAAAGTAACAATGAGGTGGAATCATTTCAAAATCACACATTTGGACGACAAACACACCAGATGAACCAAAGTTTCCATATCCGAATTCCAAACACTATGCAAACATTGCATTCTTGGCATCATTTAGTAATTTATTAGTTACATAATATTCTTCTAATTTGTGTATATTTATTAGTTATATATCAAAACCGTCGATCAAACCCTTAAAATCTTACTCAATCACAGAAATTAACAAATACCGAAATGCACATTGGTGTCAATCGTCAGCTACCTAAACACAAATTAAAATAAAGAAAAAGAATCACACAGAACAAGAAAAAAGAAAAACAAAAGAAAAGAAGAGAGGCATAGGTACCTGTGAAGGAAATCGCGAACCTTAGGGTGCTTAGGGCTAATGAGCTTGCGCTGAATCCTGAGGGCAAGACGGTAAGTTCGTTTCAGACCAAGAAAATACGCAGTTCCAAGTGTAATCTCCCACAGCACCATTCTGATCTCTTCTCATACGAATATGAATATCATTAATCTTTCAAGCTCCGATCCCTGCAAATATGAATTAAAACCTTTCGCCTATTAATTCTTAATGATGATGATGATAGTTATAATAAGCAATGACGAAATTGTTTCCTGCTGCCCAAGCTTTCTTTATTTTTTCTTTTTCTAATAATATCATTCATAATTCTTCTTACTTGTTCTCCACTCTGCCAGAATTTTCGTTAACGTCGTTCCGTGCCCTTTTTCCTGTGTTCTCTCGCGGTGCCTTTTCCGCCGTTGGATTCTAGCTATCAAATTTATATATGGGCCTTTGGGCCAGGCCCAATATCGAGCCCACATTACAGGAGAAGAATATCCTTATATCCCATGTACGACGACGTATTATGTGCTGGGTATATCCGGATATGCCGTTTGCTTGTGCAGTTGTGCAGTTCACACTGGTCATTCTCCTCAATAGTGAGTTAGTTACTCTATTTTTATTTGGAATAAAATGTTTTATACTATTATTCCGTTTATGGATAGTTAAATATTATTTATTCACTTAAAGTATTAGATTAAGATAAACAAACATATTATTTTTTTTTCATAATCAAAGGAGCAAACGTCCAAATAAACAAACAAATTTTTATACGGTTATACACTCTTTTAGTAAACATCAAATTGACACATGTATAAAATACGATGATTGAGACATTAATCACCTTTCCTTTTTTTATTCTTTTATAATAATCATATTTTTATACGGGTGTAAAAAGATGATGTTTGATAAAAAGATGTGTAGATAACATTGTTCATTCTTATATATATAATTATTTAGTATATAATACATATTGAAATTTAAAATACATATTAAAAATAAATTAAATTATATATATATAATATTTTAATGTATATTATATATGGTTATTGATTTTAGTGGTTGATTTTGATGTGCAAATAAAATTATTCAAAAATAGAGTTTAACTTTTACTTATATGACATTTTTATTCTATTACGTGATGATAAATTAACTGAATTTTTGTATAATGAATAACCACATTATTACTTTTTATATCGTTTGAAGTTGAATTGAATAAGTCAGCTAGTATATAGAAATTTGAAATGATTTCGCGTGCTTATACATTGTACACAAGACATACAAAAACGCTAATCAGTAACCAGTAATCACTCAAATAAGAGCTTTGCAAAATCAGGATTGCAGTTTCCTTTGGTTTTTTGTGCGGGTGAGAATTTTTCTACAAAAGCAATTTGTGCTGACAAAACGGCTAACGAAAACTCGTACTGGATTTTGGAATGTAGAATTTTGGACGTCACCTAAGATCTAAGACCGTACCTCACTCTTTCATATAATAAGACCTTTTGTCCTTTTCCATATACTTCTTTTTAATTATTTTGAAATGTTTAGTTGGAAACTGGTTTATATGGCTGATTCAACTTGATATTTCTGCTTAGCTCTGCATATATTAACTATAGCTATGTATATATTAACTATTAATATTATTTTAGTAAAATCTACTCTTTTGGTATTTTTTAATTAAAAAATTAATCTATCCATGTATATTTTTTCTGTCTTTTTTTTTTTGTACAAAGATATTTTTTCTGTCTAAAATCTATCCATGCATTTTTTATTTTTTATTTTTTTGGTAAGATTTTTGTTTTTAATTCTGTTCATGTATCAGTAAACATTAGCAAAACTTTTGACCGTTAGTCCGTTAGAAAACTCTTTTTTGTGTGGGCTGAGTTTGTTCAGAAGTGTAGGCTGAAATTCAAGTGATCCTTTTTGTTATTTCTTTTGGACAATGCTTTTGGAATTTTTTTATCTTAGTTTTTTTGGCGCAAATATCTGGATTGAAGAAGTGTCTGAGCCTTTGAGGTTTCTTTTTTCTAGCGTATTCTCTTCAGGTCCATTAAGTGGAAAGGTTATGTTGAAGTAAATTTTTATTGGGCCTATATAACTTCCGAAAATTATGTTGGGCGTCAATCAAAGTGTCAGAAGCTGGCATAATATTGGGTTTCTTGCTTTATTAGGCCCTTGTCATTTTCTCCTTATTAACCAATAGTTCCAAAACTCCGACAAAAAACCGATAGTTCAAAGACAAGTCAACTCCAAAAAAAAAAAAGAAGAAAAAGAAAAGAAGTTTATGTGGAAGGAGAATTATGGATGTCCAAAAACAAAAAAGAAAGCACTTGGTCTTATATATCAATTAATCATTAATGAGTAATGATGGGTACAATTAACCAAAGAATGAGAAAATGGAGAATAAAGACGCGGCAGCATTTAGTTAGCATTAAACAAAAAGTAAAAGCGAGAAAGGTATACTATAGAGAGACACGAGAGAGTTGTAATTGAAATTGGGAAAAGGCGAAAAAGGGAAAAGGAATTGAGAGGAGCACAAGGAAAGAAATAAGCCGAAACAAAAAGAATTTACACAATCCATGATTCATCCGAGACCGGTTTTTTTTTTTATATATAAATATTCCTAAATAACTATTTACTAAATTAAATATGTTTACAATTATTTATTTTTTTAGGCGTCGTATCTGTTCCCGCTGGCAGAGGCCGAGGGAACGTAATTTAAGAGAGTCCCGCAGCCAGTGCATATGAAATTGGTGAAAAGAGGGGTTACCGCATTCTCTGGCCGCAGGAATGGACTTTGCATGAGTCCCTCTGTCAGTGACTGCGGGAATGGTTATTTCAAGAGTCCCGCTGTCAGTGGCAGCGGGAATGGTTCATTTTGGCGTCACTCGACCACTGGCTGCGGGATTGGACATGAATTAAGTCGCCAGCAGTGCATGCGGGACTGGTTTACATGAACTTCTATATAATGAGGCTGTTGGGCACCCTCACATTTCACTCCAAACCATCTAAACACTCTCCCCCTAGCTTTCTTTGCTTTCTCTCCTTTTTTGCTATAATGGACCATCAACCTTTGGTTATTCGATTACACCCAAATGTCGTTATACATGAGCGGCAGGACGGAGTCTGGTTCCAATCTGACTCACCCGTGGTGTTTTAACATCCGGATATGAGCACGATGTCAGAGTTAGTAGCAGTCTTCTTGCACCACCTAGGTGGCGGATTTACGGCAATAAGGAAAGTTGGGTATCGCTTCTTACGGCGCCAACCCGACGACAGATTCGTGCATTTGCTGGTGTGGCTATTTAACGATGAACATGTGCGTGTCACCTTCGGATGCCATCGCAGACTGATGCCCCAATACGTGATGGATTTTTTGGTCGAGGTCGGTGGCAGCACATGTGGGCCGCCCGTTGCAGCGACGCCTGTCCGCACTATCGAACCTTCGTTGCCGAAAACAAAAATGGCGGTTGATAATTCAGAGTCCGGTTCAGAATATTCTGCAAGTACTGGCTCTTCCTCCTCTGATGGCGCGGAGGGTGCTGATTGTATCCCGGAGATGACAGCATGAGCTGGATGTTCCCGTTACATCCTTACCGCACCGCCGCCAATTCCAAGGCTGGAAGACGTGCCAAGCTTTTTCCAGCAGCTCGACCTGAACGAAGAGCCATGTCAGGATCCGTTAAGGGAGGGTATGTGCAATGATTATAACACGGATGGCGGTGTAGAGCTCCGAGTCGGCCATAAGATGCGGAACCGGGCGGCAGTTCAGACTGCAATCAAGAATTATAGCATTCGAAGGAATGCGGAGTATCGGGTAATTGAGTCGGACCGAAGTAAGTACCATTGCCGGTGCAAGCATGCGGAAGATGGCTGTCCCTGGTGCATTCGGGTTGCTTTGCGACAGAACTTTGGATATTGGTAAGCAATTTGTATCTGTTCTTGTTGGGATTATGTTCCGGTTCAATTGCTTTCCAATTTAAGTAATTATGCGGTTGTTGCAGGGAGGTTCGCAAGTTTGGAGGCCCCCACACCTGTCTTACCCCGACGATGTCGGACGACCACTCTTAGTTGGATAGTAGCCTCATGTCCGCCGTCATTCTGCCAATGGTTAAGACCAGTCCTTCCGTTTCTGTACCTGTTCTCCAGAGTGCTATCAGCAAGGTTATCACTTTAAGCCCTCTTATCGCAAAGTGTAGATGGCGAAGAAGAAGGCCATTGTTATTTTATATGGGGACTGGGAGGAGTCGTATGACAAGGTCCCGCGGTTAATACAAGCTTTTCAGATGTTTCTACCGAGTACGGTGACAGACCTTGAAACAGTCCCTTATTAGAACGACCACTTACTGTATCGTGATTCGCGGCAATTCGATAAAGTCTTCTGGTCATTTCCTCCCTGCATCGAAGCATTCAAGCATTGCAAGAATTTCATCTCCATTGACGGCACCCACCTTTATGGGAAATACGGCAGGGTGTTATTGATCGCGGTTGCGCAGGACGGGAATGACAATATCTTGCCCATTGCGTTCGCCCTTGTTGAATCCGAGACAACTGAGTCTTGGTCGTTCTTCCTGTCGAACCTGCGAAGACATGTCACCCCTCAAGATGGGATCATGGTACTTTCAGACAGGTCTAATGTCATACGAGCCGCACTTAATGACCAGAGGAATGGTTGGACCCCTCCAAGAGCTCATCATGCGTACTGTATAAGGCACATGGGTGCGAATTTCATGTCGAGGTTTAGAAACACTATTGGAAAAGAATTGATGACTAATGCTGCGTACAGTGCTTCTGTGAAAGGTGTTGAGCACTACATGTTAGCTTTGCAGGCGCACTCAGTCGACATGCATGCATGGGCTTTGAGCTTTTGCGCGGATCTGTGGATGAAGCATGTTGATCAGGGTCGACAATGGGGCACATGACGACAAACCTGCCTGAGTGCATCAATTCTATGTTAAGGGGAACTCATCGCCTTCCAATCGCCGCAATCATCCGAGCTACTTATGAGAGACTCCATCAGTTATTTGTCAGAAAGGGGAGAGAGGCCGCGGCACAGCTGAACGCCGGCATGAGGTTCTCACAAACGCTCATGTCTGCTATTGAAAAGAGTAGAGAGGATTTGAACAAGATGCGCGTCACTCATTGCGATCGACAGTCCTCCGTGTTTAGTGTTGATGGGCTTGAGGAGCTACATGGATCCTTTGGATGTTCATTCCGTGTTCGGCTGAGACAACGCACGTGTGACTGTGGGGAATTCCAATCTCTGCACTATCCATGTCGACACGCTTTGGCCAGCTATGCGGCTGCGAGTGTGGAATGGGGACAGTTTGTGGATCCGGTTTATGGAATGCACTTCGTGTTTAGTGTGTATCAGGCGAAGTTCCCACCAATCCCTGATGAAAGTTTGTGGCCTGAGTGGGATGGTTTCACTATCCGTCCGAATCCTGCCATGCACCGCAAGAAGAAAGGACGACACCCGCATTAGGAACGAGATGGATATGGTTGAGCGAGCTGAGAAGAGATGCAGTATGTGTCGGCAAGAAGGGCACACGAGATGTGGGTGTCCAAATGCGCCCCATGGTGAAAGGTGATGGGGATAGTCTCACAAGCGGTGTTGGTTTTTAGTTTGTTTGTGTAATTCATGCTGTTTATGTTATTCATGTTTTTTTTTTTTACCCTTTGTCTGAACGGTGTTCAATACCTTGCTGGTTATTATGAATATGTTGTTGTCTTTTGTGCAATTGTGTGATACGCGACTACGAATAATAAAAAAAGGAAAACATATTAAATTTTATCATAAAGGACACACATAAAAATGGATTGAATGGGGAAAGTTGGAGTGCAGTGGATGAGTCTCGCTGCCACTTATATAGGCAACACGATGCTCCATTCCCGCGGTCACTGCACGAGGGACCTCATTGGCCCATTCTCGCGGTCACTGCTCGAGGGACGTGATTGCTCCATTCCCGCAGCAACTGTACGCGAGACCAGCTTCGTCATCGATTGACACGTGCACGCGGGATTGGTTAGGAAAACGAGGACGAATCCCTCGCTCATTGCCTGCGGGAATCACTCAAAAATGATCCATCGGCCTTTGCCAGCGGGAATAGGTACGGCGCCTAAAAAAAAATATTCGTAATAGTATTTAATTTAGTAAATAGTTATTTAAAAATATTTATATAAAAAAACCCTCTAAGACCGTCACCACCATATACAGTATAATAAATCTTGCACACTTAAAATGAGAGTTAGTGACTATTAGTTTAAGATTAGATCGGATTCATGGTAGTATTAAATTGGCTGAAATTGAGCACCAAATAATTTAATGAGTTTTTATTATTGTATGATTGGATTGACGGTAGTATCACGGAGTGACATTGAGCAAAACAGTTTAACGATTTTTTGGTGAATCTAAAACGGTTGAAAAAAAATAGAATGAGAAGGGTGTTTTTTTTCTGGGTGTCTAAATACAAAAGAAAAACAACTAGCTAAGCCCAGCAGCCTCCTGGCAAAGGATTTCAGCAAGGTCCTCTCCCGGAGCTGTCCACAAACAATAATCACTATTAGATAGAGCATCCTTCTTTGCCATCCAATCTGCAGCAAAATTAGCTTCTCGCTTAATCAACACAAACTGAACATTCCAATTACGCCTCAAGAGATCCTGGATTTTACAAGATAGATCCACATCAACAAGCAAAGATGAATTGTAGATGTTATGAAAGTGCTGATAAACTTCAAGGGAATCAGTTTAACACATAACATTCTGACAACCAGCTTCCCAGGCCAACATAAGTCCGTTCCAAACCGCAAGTAGTTCACACCTAAAAATAGTCCAAACAGGAATATGTCCATAACAGCCCAAAACCCAAGAACCAGAAACATCCCTCAAGACACAATCAAATCTAGCTAATTGACGCTCATGAAAGATACTAGCATCACAATTAACCTTATAGTAGTCCACCGGAGGAGGAACCCACTTAGAAATAGGAAGAGAGGGAATAAGATGGGTAGTACCTTTGGAAGCCAACAAAATATCATTTAGCAAGGACCTAGAAAGACCGGCAACCTTAACATCAGACCAAGGAACATCAGGCTGAAAAACCTCCTGGCAACGACTTCTCCAAATCTATCACATAGCTGTCGGTATAATCAGACCAGCGTTCTTTAGGCAGGGCCTAAGCCAGAAATCAAAATTAGAGCAATCTGAAACCATGAGCAAAGAAGGATCAAGAAGTTGCCAAATCGCTTTGGCTTTTAGACAACTCCAAAAGCAGTGCAGAATATCCTCCGGAGCATGACCACACCTCTTGCAAAGATCATCAGTAGCCATACCTCTTTTAAATCTAAAAACATTGGTCGGAAGAGCATTATGAAGAGCCAGCCACACTATGAATCTAATCTTTTATGGAATGTTCAACTTCCAAAGCCAAGATCAATTTTCACTATCAGACCAATTAAGCTTCTGTTTAGCTAACCATAAGTAAGCATTCTTAGTAGAAAATTTCTTCGAAGAAACTGGAACCCAATGCCAACCAAGGCTAACATTGGTCCCAGACGGAAGAGGCAAAGGCAAGCTATTAAGAACATTAATAAAAGAAGACGAAATAGAAGTGGCTAAATTGTTGGAGCTCCAAACACCTTGATCAACAACATCCGCAAGGGTTAAATCCAATTCAGAAATATGAACGAAAAGAAGGAGCTCACCAAGCTTACCCAAAGGGTTCCAAGGATCATGCCAAACCGATAAGTGGTCTCCACCCGAACACCAAGACAAACCATCTCTCAAAGCATCATAAGTCTTCAACACATTCCTCCAAAGAGGAGAAACATCTCTATTACAAATCAAATTGGAAGTAAGAGTGCCATAATTAGAAATAATAATATCTATCCAGAGTTTATTCTTTCCATGAAGAACCTGCCAAACCAGTTTACCCATCAAAACCAAATTAACACAGTGGGAATCACGCATACCAAGCCCACCAAATTTCTTAGGAGTAGTCACCTTGTTCCAACTGACTAAAGGCAAACCTCTACCCTCAGCATTGCCTTTCCAAAGGAAATTCCTCATCATAGAATTAATATTATCACAAGCATAATTAGGAAAAAGAGAAACTTGCATTAAATAAACCGGAATAGAAGAAATCACTGATTTAATGAGGCAAACCTACCTGCTTTATTCAAAAGCTTCCCTTTCCAAAGAGATAAGCGATTTTTGACTTTATCCAAGACCTCTTGGACAGTACTCCGGGCAGCTCTACCATGCCCAATATACACTCCCAAGTACCTTCCCAAATTCTGAGAAAAGGGGATATTACAAACACCAGCCAGAAAATCTTTCCTCCTCTGTGACATACCCTTAGAGCATTGAACTTTTGATTTAGAGAGATTAATCTTTAAACCAGAAACCTTAGTAAAAATCTCTAAAGCATGCAAGACAACTTCAATTTGATGCTTAGAAGCTTTGCAAAAAAGGAGAAGGTCATCAGCAAACATCAAATGAGAAACCCTTGGACCTTTCCTCGCCACAACAACAGGGATCCAATCACCATTATCCACAAGATAAGAAATGAGACAGGCTAATCTCTCCATGCAAATGACAAAAAAATAGGGAGATATCGGATCCCCTTGTCTAAGACCACGAAGAGGATTAATAAGCTGCAGTGTATCACCATTCCAAAGAAGAGACAGAGAAGATGATCCAACACAGGTCATAATCAAATTAACAATTCTCAAGGAAAAACCAAAATTGCACAGAGAATGACGAAGAAACCTCCAATCAACCCGATCATAAGCATTTTCCAAATCAATTTTGAACCCCATAGATCCCCTCTTAGACTTAGATTTCCTCATTGAGTGAAGAACCTCCTGAGCTACAATGATGTTGTCTGTAGTTCCTCTTCCAGGAATAAAACCGCCCTGAAGAGGGCCAACAATCTCAAGAAGGAAAGGACGGAAATGATTAACAAGAACCTTTGTAATAATCTTATAGATAACGTTACAAAGGCTAATAGGACGAAAGTCTTTCATAGAAGAAGGAGAATCAACTTTCAGAATGGGAACAATCAATGTTTCAAAGACATCAGCAGGTAAGGATTCACCGTCGAAGGCACGCTTAACAATGCTCTAAACATCAGCCCCAAGGATGTCCAGTACTCCTTAAAGAAAACAGCTTGAAACCCATCCGGCCCGGGGGCTTTAAAGGACCCCATTCCCATAACAGCACCTCTAACTTCTTCCAAAGAAACCGGCTCAAGCAAAGCATGACAAGCATCAGCACTAAGTTGGGGGAGAGGAATATGGCCCAAAAAGTCAATATCAATGTCTACTCGAATAGCAAACAGCTTAGAGAAAAAGGATAAAGCTTCAGATTGAAGAGAAGCATCATCAGTACACCAGGTCCCATCTTCCAAAGTCAACCCATGAATTTTATTCTTCTTACGCCTGATAACTGTTTGAAGATGAAAGAACTTTGAGTTTCTGTCTCCAAACCGCACCCATTGCCCTCTCGATTTTTGGAACCACAACATCTCTTCTTGGACAAGAACTAAACTTAACTCATCTTGAAGCCTCTTTTCTTCCTGCTTTAGATCATCATCATCATATAATTCAAGTCTTTTCTGCAACCAATCAATTCTAGCCTCTAACTTTCCTTTCCTGATGAAGATGTTACAAAAAACTTTTGAATTAAAATTCAAAGCACATTTCCTGACTTCTTTCAGACACCGAATTATATCAGGGGATCTAGAATTCCAAGCATCTTGAACAACACCACGAAAAAGGGGGTGGGTTGTCCAAACCGCTTGAAAACGAAAAGGACGATTCTTTCTAGCAACATTCTGATTAGCAGGCCAACACCTAATAAAGATAGGTGAATGATCAGATTGTCTTCTTCTGAGAATTTCACAATAGGCTTCAGGGAATAATAATCTCCAATCTAAATTGATCAAAGCCCTGTCCAATTTCTTAGCCATATCCAAATTACCCAAAGAGCTTCGAAACCAAGTAAACCTTCTGCCAACAGATCCCATATCCATAAGACCACAACTGTCTATCATAGAAGCAAAAGCATCAGCTCTACTAGAGTTAAAAACTGCACCCTTAACCTCTGATCTACAAAGAGCCTCATTAAAGTCACCAAGAGCAATTCAAGGGCAGCAAATATTAGTAGCCAAATTGCAAAGGTACTCCCAAAAACTAGAATGAAGGTGGTATTATGGAGGAGCATACACAGCACTACAAGCCCAGAAATTCAAGCCACTGCCTAATTCAAAAGTAATACAATGATCAGAGATATCAATTATTCTAACTGAAC
The DNA here is from genome assembly GCA_036250425.1 of Stylosanthes scabra. Taxonomy (NCBI): domain Eukaryota; kingdom Viridiplantae; phylum Streptophyta; class Magnoliopsida; order Fabales; family Fabaceae; genus Stylosanthes; species Stylosanthes scabra. Next base: position 109,144 of record JASCZI010090639.1, on the reverse strand, counting down.
TCACTGAATTATCTGCCAGCACCCAAATTCCACCACTATGACCCCTTGATTCAGCAATAGCAATCTCATGATAGCCTAAGTTATACCAAAAAGCTTTAACTTTGTGAAAACTAACATGGGTCTCCACAATAATGCAAATTGAAGGATGAAATTTCTGAATAATTTCTTTACAATAAACCCGTGCAAGATTATTAGAAGCCCCTCGTACATTCCAGGCCAAAATACTAAAATTCTGACAATCCATAAGAAACAGGGTTAAAAGAAATAGGACCTCACAAAACAACTATTGAGAGTTGCTAACAATGGAAACCACCACTGTCTTAGTTCCTGCAATTCCGGAGACCTGCTTCTCGGCGGCGACAGACTCAACTGAAATGGCTCTACCGACAACATTGTCATGAGCCGCACTAAAAGCCTCCCGACGCATATCTTGAGGCGAGTTGTGTAGTGAGTTCAGACGCACTCTTTTCCGAGCAAAGAAACCACCCAGGGCAGGAGTAGTAGCCGACGCTTTCTTCTCCAAAGAACCATCGTCGGGCGTTGGATTTACTGTCGCAGCATGGAAGGTGTGTTGAGAAGGAGACGCTCCTGTAACCTTCATAGCAGGACTCGATGAGGAAGAAGAGGCATGACCGGTTTTGCCTCGGACTCTCATCCTAGGAGCCCAAGAAACTGATAAAGAGAGTTGGACTCCTTTGGGCTTAGAAGATCCCTTTGCAGCACTTGAAGATGAGTTGGGCTTGGTAAGAGGCCCAGAAAACTTTTTGGCTGGCTCTTTAACAATAGGCTTCTTGCCTTTCTTCTTAGTAACTTGGACCCACCCATCATCATGTGAATTATTATCAAATAAATTAACATCAATGCCATGCAACGTATCTGTTATGACTGGATTATTCTCCTTGAGATTAGCATTTCCAAATTCAAAAATCTCATGAATTTGATTTTGATTTGGACAATTAATTTCAACCCCCGTCGGAACTGGTGGTTGCTGCGGGCAAGGCTCCGGCACCTTTTGTTCAAAACAATTCAAATTCATGGCTACCTTGACATCATCCTTGGATTCTTTTAGAGTGCAATCAGCCGCCACATGCCCAAAACACTTGCAACTATGGCAAATAAGATCTAGATGCTCGTACTCAACATGGAAAAACACTTTGTCCACGATGATTTCGCTAACCATTGGTAATGACAGATCAACTTCCACACATGCTCGAGCAAATTTACCTTTCTCTGCTCCCTTAGTGGCTAAATCTATACGGATGGGATTACCAATACCAGATGCAATTCTTTGCATTGCCTTCTCATGATAATACCAGATATTCAAACCTGCTATCTGGATCCAAACTGATGTAGATCCAAAACTAACCTCATTAGGTTGAAAACTTGCAGTCCAAGGCTTAACCGCAATATAAAAACCATTTATCATCCAAGGCCCTCTAGTCAAGACTTTATCCCTATCTTCCTCAAGATCACATTTCACCAAGAAGTAGCCAAAACCAACCTCCAAAATCATAACTATCCTTAAGTCGCCAGATACTCTTCAAAAAGTGAACCAAGACAGTATAGCTAAACTTCTTTCCAAGGACCTTCAGAACAATAGTTCCCAAGTAGGGCTCAGAGAGTACTCTCGTACCTTCCACAGAAAAGGTGATTTCAGGAGGTGAAGGATCTCCTTGCTTCCCAGATACAACAGCCAGAGAATCACCATCAAGAGAATCATCTACCACCAAAGGTTTAGGTTGTTGACCGCCTACAACCTTACCCCTAAAAGAGACCTTAAACCCCTTCTCCCCCTCCGAAACACCTGAAGCACCCCCCAAAACACTCTCCCCCTTATGACTTCGTCCAGTCTTGTCGGATTTCTCACCGTATTTCCCACACTCTTCGCTCTTCTCTCCCCTGCTCTCGCCTTTCTCTCTCATCTCTCTCGACTTTATTCTATAGTCAAATATTTGATTGAAGGGTGTTTTAATTCAATAATTTGTCTGTAATTATTTATTTAATTTTAAAAAAATCAATTGATTAAATTAGTTCAGTAATTTTCTGTTCAACCATTTCTAGCTCAACATAAGCATTATTAACTAACAATAATATTTCATTATTTTTATCTGTAAAAAATAAAAATACAGTAAAACTAAAAAAAGAAAGGGGGGAAAAAAGAAAGCAAGAAAAATAAAAGTTCATTGAGAAGTGGACAAGGCAGAGAGAGAGAGAGTGACGCAGTGAGCTGTGTGTTTATCTCTTTTTCTACTCTCCACTCTCAACTCTTCATTTTCCTCTCTCCTCCCTCACAATGCAAAGACAATCCCTGGGTTCCCCCGCCTCCAAGCTCCACCATGGAAACTCCCTCCCCGCCGACGAACCTCCCAAGCCTCCCCGCCCTCCTCACAAGCTCATCCACCTCATCCCTCTTCTCACCCTCCTCTGCTTCCTCATCCTCTACCTATGCTCCCACACTCCCTCTCCCTCAGGTACCTCCACCCTCCACCTCTCTCAAGCATTAATTTATTCAACCATTCATTAATTCAATTTTACAATGCTTTTCAGATTTAGATCATGTCCCTGGATTCAACCGCTCCCCTAAGCATCATCTATTAGGTACGAACCACTACAATAACAATGCAATCTTGTTTTATTTTCTCTATATAATTTAATCTTAAGCATTTCTTTTCTCTTAGATTCGGTTGCGGAGATTAACGACATTGAGCGTTACACGGAAGCCAAGAGTGCCGATGTTTTGGCGATCCGAACCCTCCGTAATTTACAGCAGATACAAAAAAATCGCCTCAACAGAAAACTCGCCGATTTTTAATCTCTCTCTCTTTTTTTTTGTTTTCTTTTTCCCAGCGAAAGAGGCAGCCGGCTTGAGTCCTTGACGCTCCCCTCCACGTTCTTTGCTTGTACATCAAAAATCCATATTGCTTCTTCTTTTTTTTTTGTTAATTTATTTATTTTTCATTTTTCGTCACGAAAAATAAAATAAAAAATCCATTCGGTTTCCACCTGAAATTTCGAATAACTCTTGAGCTGTTAATTGTTATCATCTATCGTTAATTTAATTACGTAGGGTATGAAACGGGAGAGTGTAGGTTAAGACGGTGGGGGCGGGGGTCTCCGCCGAAGGGCGCAGGATAGCAGTTGGTGCGCTGGTTGTTGGAATACAGCTGGATTATGGGACCGTTAGTATCTCGGTCTCGGGCTGCGGTTAGTAGTAGTTGCCAGCTGGAAAATAACAGTGCCTACTCTTCTCTATTCTCTGTTTTGCTCTGAATATCTCTGGTGAACATAATTATTGCATCTTTTTATTAGCGAAATTGATGCAAGTTTGGGACCTCTCCAAGGACTAATACATTTTACTTTTAGTATTACTCATGTGCTAATTTTACTACACAAATTACTTGTGTATTTATTCTGTATTTTAATGCTCAGTTGATACTTAGATATACTTACATGTATACTTATTGACTTATTGTTCATGTGTAGACTCTACTTTGTGTAAAGTTTACTGTTTTAATATAAAAGGATTAGTAAAAATATATAAAAAAAAAAAATAGTATTTTTATAGTGTATTTTTTTTTTTAAAAAAAGTAAAAAAACACAAACATAGACCTTTATATAATCATGAATGGATATGTCAATTTGGTATATGGGGTTCTAGGTTGGAATAGGAAACCAATTACATATCTCTAATTTTACAGGGAATATTGTGAATTATTTATCCCCTTTGAATGTATGTTATGTTAGTTACTATGTGAATGAATATGTGTTTTCTATAAGCTGGATAGTGAAGATTCACATAGATTTAGTTTCATAGTTTCATGTAAAGATGTTAAGGAGGGAATGGCTAGATAATTTGATATTTTTACCCTAAAACTATTTTCTAACAATTCAGATATTATGTTAGTTAAGAAATGCTAGATGTATAAACTTTTTATCAATTAAGTTTAATTAAGTTATATAATATATTACATATTTTTAACAACAAAAATTAAATTAATTTATTTAAACTTGATCGACAAGAAAATTTATCCATAGCTATCTAATGTTAGTTATTAGTTATTACATGAATGAATAGGTGTTTCCTATAAAGTGGAAAGTGAATGAATAGGTGTTTTCTATAAAGTGAAAAGTGAATATTCATGTGTATTTATTTTTTTTGTATAAAAATGATAATTAAGAACCGTTAATAATTTAAAAAAATTATCAATTCCACATTAACAAGTATAATCTACGCGTGAATTCTCACTTTCTCCTCCATGGTGGACTCCTTCCCAGGGAAGGGGAGGTGGCTTTGTGTTTCCACGTGTTGATGTTTGGGAAGGTTGGGCGAAAAAGGGTGGGACACGACTACATAACTGTCGGTGCTTCCCTCTCGGTGACTTTGACACCTTCTATTCATGAACGTCTTGCCAAATAACAAGCGTCTCGTCTTATGCATATTAATAACAAATAGTTAAATAAAATTCACATTCATAATAAATTAGTCTTAATCTTATCTTATGGATACCGTAAATATATATATAGCAACTCAAGGTCATTTATTTATTTATAACAATTAACAAGAGTTTAATAAGGAATTAGTAGAGCTTCAAGGCTCAAACCTTGAATTAAATACGTGAGAATGGGATGGGCCATGATCGAGTGCAGTGCTGTACAGGGTTGATAATGTTGTTGTCTGGTAAGTGGGACACCCAGGGCGTTATAATTGGTTGTTACCTAATCATGATTTAAAGGTGATGCAGCAAAGCACAAAGATAAGGATGTACTAATATTTATGCCGTATGTAACAGCATTTCAAATGAAATGTTTTTTGGGTATCAATTTGTATTAAAATGATAAATTAATTGAGTTGATATTGAATTATGTATTGGAAAGAATAAAAAAAGTGATATCAATATCATTAAGTTGATATCGTATCACTTTAAATAAATACCAATTAGAATGCGCCATATGTACAACTTAATAAATGCAGATTAATTAAATAGTATGATGTGAGATCCGAATTAATATTAAGTTAAAACCAAGTATTAGAACAATAAATCTCATATTTATCTCAAATCATATATGATCCCATAAATATTTACGTGACATTTTGTGGGATCCAAAATAAATTAAAAATTAATACTAACATTAGAAATGTTATAAATGTATCTCTTATAAATTCCAATTCAATTAGTAGTATGTTAATATGAAGACTCTTAATTTCTTTCACCAATTAAGAGGACAAAGTTAAGAATATAATTAATAAAAGTAATTGACACACGCAGTTGACAACAAGATTATTGTGGGACATATAAGTCATATTATTAAGTACGAAAAATGATCGGGAGACGTAAAACTTAAGGCTAATCATAAACTTAATTTTAGTTAGAGAAATTTTCATATCTTTTACATTTTTAAAATTTTTTAAAAATAATATTTATGATTGAATTTTTTACCCTTTTAGATATTATACTTATAATTATGCTTAAATTTTAAGATTCTCTATCATAACTCTATTAAGTACTGATTAAGTTAAGATCCTCTGAATTTAGTATTAAATTGAATATTTTAGTTCAAATCTTATGGATAAATCAGCGAAAACATTATAAAAGGAAACCTTTTCTTTTATCCCTAAATAATTGCAGTGTTCATATCTATTAATTGTTAGACACGTCTATACTCTATAATGTTATTTTCACTATAATAATATTCGTGTGATTGATAAGAAATTCTGGATTGTGATACAATAATACTATACAAAACCTTCTTCAAAATGCATTGTTATTTTGTTGTGGGTGGCTTATCGTTAGTCACCGTTCACACGTAACTTTGAAAAATAATCGTGAGCACACAAGACACAACACAATTGTTCGAACTACTTGTGAAGTTGTTATGTGAAAATCATTGCTTGCCTCGTTCTCTTAGCGATTAAGCTTAGCATTTCTTTCAACCGAATTGAATAATCCGCGTATGATTCAAGCGACTACCTTTTCATCATTTTATACATGTTTTGATTTTCTACTTTTCTTAATTTACTATGCTAACACTCAATTGGTACTATTATCCAATACCCACCATACCCACCACAACCTTTGATATTATTGCATTGATTTTGATTGGGAATTAAAAAATGATGGTGACACAAATGGATAATGCTAATAAAAGAGCAAACGGCCCTATATGATGATCACCAACAACATTTATTTAATTAGTTAAAAAATGTGGGCCACAACTTCACGAGCAGCATTAGGCTGAAGAAGCTTGTGAATAGGTTGTCTATGGCGATACGTTTGAAGAATCAAGAATGATTCTCAATTAGAGTTGCGATGCCTGGTTTATAGAAACGGCCGTGACTAATGTCAAGCGTGATATACTAATATAAGGTACCTTTTTTTTTATTTATTTAATAGAACGTGACCCGTAGGTTGCACAAGTTATTATTAACATTACTTTTAATAAAAAAAAAATATTTTTCAGTATTTTAAATAAGAGAAAAACGACAATGCCAACAATTTTAATTTATATTATAATACTTTTAGAAAATAGCCAATAGTTTAGTATTTTTAGCTTAACAATTTTATACTATATTTTTTGTCAATATTTTTAAATATTACTAATTAAATTTTGGCTAAAAACAATACGTTATACTTGTCCTAATTGCTCTTTTAATAACGTGTGTATAAAATTGCTCTAAGCTATACTCTAATGCATCATATTATTAGGCACTAATTTTTGTTTAAATATTCAAAAATAAATGTTTGAGAGACATACAATAAATTTAAGAGTTAAAAAAAATCAATGTTAGGGTTGGGTCACATAAAACTCTAAAACTAGTGCAATAAGAGTTAATATAAAAATATAACAAAAATACTAGCCAACCAAGTCTTTTTGGTAACCAAGTGCAACCAAGTCTCTCCGACACACGCGCACAAGGATTTCTCTCTCCTTAAAAGGCGCGTTATTCTCAAACACGATTCCTTATTTTTTTTTTGTGTTTTATCTTCTCATTCATTAAACTCATCATTATTCATCCATTTTGATTCATTCAATTCATTCCTAGTTCTTTTTTAGTCGTTAGAGTATATTTGGGCACATTTAAGTGGTAAAATCCGGTTCAGTTATTTATGAAAATCCGGTTCAGTTCTTATTGAAATTCCGGTTCGCTTTTTTAATAAAAATCCACTTAGGCGTGCTTCTCATTTTCATGAAATTTCGATTCAGTTTTTCATGAAAATCCTCTTCATTGTTCCTTAAAATTCCGGTTCAGTTTTTCATCTAGGTAACCAAGCCTTTTTGGCAACCACTCTGATACATGCGCACAAGATTTTCTTTCTTCTCAAAAGGCACGTCTTTCTCAAACACGCGCCAAATGAAGATGGATGTATATCACTTAGTTGATACTTAGTTGGTCAAATGCTTGTATATATAGTATTATTGAAAATCTAATATCTAAGTGTTATTTTTTTCATTATGTTTATTGTTATATAAAAAGGGTGATTTCTATATCTTATCTAATCCAATAATAGTTGATATATAAAATACTAATATGATATCTCACTCCATTCTTATAACTTATATATCATTTATAGCTAATATAAATCACCAATATTACTCTTAAAATAAAAAAATAATAAAAATAACTTCAAAATTTATTAACAATAAAAATAAAAATTATTTTTATCTATTTTTGCTAGTAGTTAACTCTTGTACATATAGTTCGACTAGACAATTATTTTATGAAAAATAATTTTTTAAGGTAAAAGAGGCATCACTTTATATTTTCCTTTACGATTGGTTACAACTTACATACAAGTAGGGCTGTCAAACGGGCTAGCCCGTCCCGCCCTGCCAAAGCCCGCAGACTAAACGGGACAGGTTAGACAGGTTTGATTATTATGGCGGTCTTAAAATACTAGCCCGGCCCGCCTTTTTTGGCGGGCTAAGCGGGCCGGCCCGGCGGGTTTAGGCCCGTTTGACAGCCCTACATACAAGTGCGCTTCCCTTTTACTTTCCTCTCAAAAGTTATAATAACATAGGGCCGTCAAAATGGGTCAAATTCGTCGGGCCAGCCCGTTTATCCGTCTAAACGGATGGGTTTTTATTTTTGAGTTCGGACCGTTTAAAATCTGGACTTAAATGGACTAGCCCATTTAACCCGGAAAAAATCGAACTTAACTGGGTTAGCCCGCAGGCTAAATGAGCTGGCCCTTTTATTTAATTTATTTTTAAGTTTTTTTAAAAAATAGTATTTTTTCTTATATTTTATATTATTCGACCCGAAAATCCGATCCATTAACTAAAAATTCTAGCCCGTATAAAACCGGGCTAAACGGGTCGGACCTAAATAGGCCAGACCCGCCCGTTTGACAGCCGTATGACAATAGCTTTTCTTCACCACCCCTCCACCGGCAATTCTCCTAATATTGTACATAAGATTTGTGATTGTGTATATAATTAGAAGCGTTTTATGGATAATCGAAAATTAAATGTTTTTGTGTTTTCGGTAATTGAATTTAATTATAATATATATATATGAATGATTAAGATCAGCGATTAAAAATATAGAAATACTAAAATTCTTCAATTATACTTGAAATGATTTTTATATAATTAAAATTTCATACGTTAGGATAAAAAAAATAAATATTTATTCTAATAAATAATTAGATATTTATTTAAAAGAATACATATTTTTATTAATTTTTTAAAAAAAAATTATACACACTTTTTTATTTTATTGGCAACAAATTTCATGCCAGAATTCTCCATTAAAATTTTGGTGGCAGCTTTATCTTACTCATAATTAGCAGAGTTTTGTTAAAAAATGAATTACAGTACATCATACTAAACCCATGAATTATAAATTCAATAAAATTCTAAGAAGCAGACTTAGTTATAGTGACCCGTTGCAATTGAGGAAGGTTCTAGTTCATTTGGAGGAAGTGATTAAATACTAAGGTTATATCAACGTTGCATTAAAAATAATTTAATGAAAGGTAAAATGAAAAAAATAATAAAATCGAAAAGTAAGGTTTAATTGCCCGTCAATGATAAAAGTTATAAATTATAAATTTAATAAAAAAAAATTTTCTTACTCTAAGTCATTTCTTCATTTTAGAAGAACTAAATTCTAATATTTGATATATTTTTCCTTTTTATTATAGTGAGGAGCACTTTCTTAGGCTTTTGAACTTTCTTCCGATAAAAAGTCCAAATGCTAGTATTCAGACCTATAAAAATGTTACGGCTGTTAGGGTTGAGTTAGAGTTGCTAAAGGTCTCATTTGTCACAAAACACAAGCATTGAGATAGGAAAAAAAGAAAAAAATTTGTCCATGTTGTTTTGTAGAGTAGCAAATTTTGAGTGCCCATATCTCACTCGTTCATATTGAATCGTCGTGAAATTTTAACTGAACATTCACCTCATCTTGTTCTTCATTCTAAACGGTGGAGATCTTGATTGGAGGTTTGTGGTTGGAGAAATCGATCACGGACAGAGGTCCTATTTTTGTGGTATTTTCATCATTTTTGTGCTTGTTTATGAGCTTTGAAACTTGGGTTGTTTGGCTTGTTGTGTGTATGTTTTGTGCAGTAATTTGTGACTCTCTTGAACCCTATTTTTCATCATAGTGGAGCTATTTCTTGGTCTTGGTGACTCGTGATTTTTATTTCTCACATTGAATAGGTTTTTCATATTAAAAATCTTGACATGCTAGCTTTTTTATTTTATTATTTTGATTGATTTTTCACTACTATTAGATGTTAATACTGCTGTTGTTTTCACTTATGGTAAGTAGGTATTGTTGCTCCTTTAATTCCTATTACACTGACCCAATATGAAGTCTATCTTTGTAATTCTGAATGCTGAGCACAAGCGCCATGGAATCACCCCTATGCACACCTTTCTGAATCCGAGAGTCTATGCTATTTCAAGCCCAATGCAGAACCTTCCATAGTTCCGCCATAAAGGAAGAGCACACTCCCAGAGTTTTTTGTGAAGCCGATAATCCAGTTGCTATAGGTATTTTTGATCAAGCCCTGGCAACCCGCCTTCCTAGGGTTATCCTTGGCTGCTCCATCGATCTTGACCCACTGCTCATATGAACTAGGCAACTAATATGAACCTGCCTCTCAACAATGAGGTTCTCCCAGATAGCTACTCTCCCAATAACATTTTGGAGATTACTGGCATAATCTTGTATCAACATTTAAGGATCAATCACATTTCCATTTTTGTTTATGAATCACAATTCCATTAGTAGAACATCAAGGAGGGAGGACAAATGCCAACTAAGGCCTAACTGCCTAGGCTACAAATCTACAATTCAGTGACAAAAATCATTCAATTAAAACGATGTTGAAGGCCCCAAGAAAGCTGTCAGACGGCCCAAGAGAAAATGTTCGGCCGACATGAGAATAGCCCAATAGATCCTTATGGTCTACGAAGACGTGATTTTGTAAGTATTACAATTGGGACAAAAACATTAACGAAGAAAAAATTCCAACAACAGACCCAAAATACAGAACCATAAAACTTAAAACGAAAAGCTAATCCAGACCAAAAAGAAAAAAAGAAAATCTAATAATTAATGCGTATAGAACCACAATACCAAAACAGAAAACGTATAGAAGTACCATATCCCCCCCAAAAAAAAAAGCTTGATACGTACTCGGTATTTCAAAGAGCCATAGAGAAAGAAAGTACTTTGTTTTCCCAGTTTAGCAGAAACAAATTACTTCCCACCTAGGAAATTCAGTTTAACTTTTAGAAGTAAAAAATTAAACAATTGCAAATATGTCCAAGAAAAACAATCCTACATGCAGTTCCAATGGAAGAAAACAAATGTTGTAAAATCATATGGAAACAGTTTGCAGGGAAGTTTTCAAAGTAGTAACCTAGTAGGTATATATACATACAGACAAGAAGCAAATCAAAGGATCAAACCCTGAGCAGGAGCAGGCTTGGAAGAGTGATGTTCACTTGCTGCTGCTTCTGCTTTTGGGGACTCAGAAAGAACTTGTGCATACTGATCTTCCACTTGTCGCTTCTGTTGCTCTTCTGCG
>JASCZI010090639.1:87547-98089 GCA_036250425.1 Stylosanthes scabra | reverse complement strand
TCTCTTTCGTCTTTTGTCCTACATCCTCAGCTGCCTTAGAAACCCTGTTGAAAGCACCTGTTACCCACGAGGCACCAGTAAGTATATACCGATTCTTCATTAAGGCAGAACCAGCAGTGCTGACTTTTTGCTCTGCAGCTGCAAATGCTGATTTGGTCTTCTCTGAAACCTGGAACTTTTGATCAACCTCTCGAACTCTACCGCTCACAGCTGAAGCACCAGCAGTTATTTTCTCACTGAACCCAATTTTCTGATCAATAGATGCAACTTTTGCTGAGGCAGTTGAGGTCAATTGATGCTTCTCATCAAGAGTCTTTGCTTTGTTGACAGCATCCTTCCCTAAGATAAAGCCCTTGGCCAGCATGCTGGAGACCACATCCTCTGCCTTCCTTAAAGCAGAATCAGCACCACCAGGAGCTTGACTTTCTTTTGCCTGCAAAATAACACAAAATTGTTGATATGCAGAGCAACCTAGTTACTCATATAATACAAAAATAGAGAGAATGTCATCAAGACTTACAGCTGATGCAAAGGCAGCAGGTGGAAGTTTGTAATCTGCATCTGGAGTTATCGTAACTGACAGATCAACTATAGTTGCTCCCTGTCACATATGAAATTACATTAAATTCAATCATAAATTGTTCCTCGTCTTAATACAATTCTTCTTTTACTAAAAAAAAAGTTTAATTTTGATGCACTGACGGTGTTTACACAGTCATCCAATCAGATTCATGCATTTATTTGACTTTAGAAGTAGTGGGGTTGAAAATTAATTGCTTTTAATGATGTGGTAACATCTGATTGGATGTATGTGTAGAACTCTTTTACACTGACGGTGCATGAAAATTAAATTTTAAAAAAAAAAAGGTTATAAATTGCATAAAATGTTAATTTTTAAAATTTCCGGACAGAAGATTGATAATATGTGGCAAAGCATGCAGCTAAAGATCAGATTGCCCTTAGTAAATTTTGTCCTGCTTCTTTATGTTTGGTTTTGAAGGATGCTTGAAATTACTCAATAACACAAGTAATAAAATTATATTTCTATCTAAAATAGGGATAAATCACCATGCTCAACAGTGGATACCCCTGCCGTGGACAAAAAAGTAAAAAACAAATCTATCTAGAAGAAAAAAAAAGGGGGGGGGGGGGGTTGGAGAGGAGGGAGTTAAGTATCCAAAATTAAGCAACATAATAATCAATTCAATATGCATATCCCATAAGTGTGAACAAGAAAATACTAGAGAATGCAGCCCTAGTGAAAATTTATCATATGGAACTCCATCATTCTCAAGTAGATTTTTTACCCCTCCTAGTTAACACGCTGCTTGAATTATGATTTCCAAAATGCTGAATAATTCAGCTCAATTTGACTTGGGATAATGACAAATAAATTCTTGGACACAAATTATGAATGACGACTAATGAATCAAAGATCTCTAGTTGTTAAATCAGGACAAAATCAAAATTGATTGGATGCTCAACATGCTTTATAACTAAATACAAATCAAACATTGTGCAAATATATATTAAATTGTGATAAGAAGATTACCGATAGCAGTACAGCAGTCTCAGCTCCCTGTGCATCCTTGAAGGTAACATAAGCAATTTGGGACCGTTCATCATGACTGCATCAATATATAAATTTATAATAGGTACCAAATACTTTAGAAATGAAAGCAACCTAAAAAGGGGATGATTAGGCCAAACAGAGCAACTTACCTCTGAAGCTCAACATATTCAATGTCACCAGAAAAAGAAAAGAACTCCTTAATGTCTCGATCAGTGGCTCCCAAGGAAACGTTACTGACCTTAACAGTCTTTATCTGAAAAGGATTTAAAAAAAAATATATAATATATATACACTAATCAAATAAATGAATAATAATAATGGTATAAAACCCTGGAAGTATGCAATGATTTTCTAAGACATCATACTTAGTTACTTATTACTAAATGTAATTCCCCTTAGAACCTCAATTTGTATTTTATATGATTCATGTAAGCAGAAAGACTACAGAATAAGTAATTGTGAGTTTTTAAAAAATACTCAATAGTTTGAGAAATGACAGTAGAGGCTGAATACTCATGTGTATGTGTTTTACTACCATATTAAAATAAAGGTCAGCATGACAGCATCTACAGAATTTTTTTTTTTTTTGGTACTTATTATATATTCACTACAAGTTAGGAAGAGAAATATGGATGATCTTCCATTCAATTTTTTTTGGACACGGTTCAAACCTTTTTTATGAGGGGAAACTTTTAGTATTGCAAAACACTGCAATCAATATAACCTCCTAAATACCTAGTGATTTAAGCATAATTCAATACGGATCTCTATTCGGAAATCACTCAACCTGTGTTGCTTTCAGATGGTTACAAGCATCTCAGATAGTTGTCATAGTTCTAATGTTGAGCACCAAGACTCTCCCATCACGCATTCACATAACACAAGTGGCAATCCAAACAAAATGCAAAATATAAAACTCAAATCTCACAACGCTGAAAATAGTAACAATTAACAAATACCTCAAAATTGATCCATAAGCTATGATTCCATGGCGGTTTAAGACAGTTCTTAGGACCATAGACTTTAAAACGTGTAAGCAACGATAACTCGGAACGTTTATTTGGTACAGAACTTTTGAGCATCAATAATAAAATGAGATCAGAGCCTTAAAGACACGCTCTAGAACTACACCAAATCTCGTATCATAACAGTTACGAGTCCCTAATTCAGTAATTCCACATACCTAATTAAGCAAAATACACTGATTAAACAATCAAATATTGCAAGGCATATGATAAATTCACCGGTATCTGTATCCAATTAACTAAGAATCTAAGATCTCGAGATATCTAATCGCAAGAAGAAAAAGATTAGTAGAGAAATGAGTGAGAACGAAATAGGAGACGTTGGGGGGTGAAACGAGAGCTCACCGACGACATCGGAAATGATATTCCGGAAGAGATCTCCGGTGACGGAAAACGCCGCGAAAGTGAGTTTGTTGTCGGCGGAGCAAAGTGCGTGTAGCTTGTGAGGTGCGAGGAGTCAATGGAGGAGAAGTTGCAGTTGCAGTTGCAGAGATAGAAAATAGAGATTCAGCGATTTTAAGAGGGATTTAGAGATCGCACGTGTGGGGGAATGGGAGGCACGTGACTCGACGTGGGTATCTTTTTAGTTTTTTCACGAAACCACTAATCCGCGTGAATGAACGACCAGTCCCGACACGGGGTTAGACCGTCGAGGACGGGTCAGAATCAAATACACGTTATTCATTATAAAAGTTTTTATTTTTTTTTAAATGTAAGAATTTTTTTTGGGTGACCTTGTAGGCTTCTAATGTTTGGTTAGGAGATTCGTAGAGAGACTAAGATTAGGATACTGAAATTAAATTAGATTTATATATTGTGTTTGAGTTAAAATATATAAAATTAAATTATATGGAGACTCAGACAAATAAAATGACCAAAATATTTTTCATAATTAAAAAATAAAAACCCTAAACATATCACCAATCCCACCACTACCATTGATCCCGCCGCCACCACCTCCATCATCACCAACAACACAGATATGATTCATTATTCAAAAGTAAACAAAAAAAAAAGTTGCACACACAACTATAAAAGGAAAATTGGTGGAGTAAGAATCGAACGAATGACGATGAGAGACTACGAGGAGGGGTGATGCATTGCGGGTGCGTGTGCAATGGCTGTGACGTGCGTGTGCAATGGCTGTGACGTGCGAGTGCGACGACAGCAAGGGCGCACGAGCAGGGTTGAGGGCGAGGGCACTGCGATGGGTCACTGCAAAGGTGCTAGGAGGGCGCGTTGAAGATGGGCGATGATCCTATGAACGAGGATAACAATGGCTGTGTTTAGGCGAGGAAGATGGAGGCTAATGAACATGGAGGAAGGGAGAGTGATGAAAAGAGGTAGTGATGAATCCTAATTTGACCGTTGAAATAAGGGGGTAGAGTTAGAATTTTGAAAGTGAAATAAGGATATTAAATTCACAAATCTTATTAAAATTTTGGTCTCTCAGCCTCCTAAATAGAAGTACTAGAATTTTAGGAACTAAACTGAAATTTTAGTTTCAATCCTCATCCAACAAACACAATATTAAATTTCAGTTTCTTAGTCACAGTTTCAGCCTTGCCAAACGCTACCTAATAGCGTTTGTTTATGGAGACAGGGACTAACTTGGAGACTGAAACTCAGTATTCTGTTTGGTTGATAGAGACTGAAACTCAAATTTCAATCTCAGTTCTCATAATTTCAGTATTTTCAGTACCTCCGAATAGTAGGGACTAGGAGATTGGGACTGAGACTGAAATTTTAAAAACTTTTTTTTTTACTCAAATACCCTCATCCAACATTAAAGTTTTCAATATTAACTTTTGTCATTCATCAATCAACTTAATTTAATATCTATCTCTTAGTCTTTGTCTCCCAATAAATTTTAAACCAAACACAACAACAAACTTAATTCAATCCCACTCTCAATCTTTTACTCTAAGTCTTTCAATTTTAATCTCTCTCTTGAACTATCAAAAAAAAAATATACAATACTGAGCCATAATTTCCCATTTCTTAATCCCAATACCTCAAACCAAACGCTACCTTAATTTGTTAAATGCTAATGTATTAAATTAGTCTCTAATTTTTAGATGCTCACGGTATATACTTTAGATCATAATTTAGGTAATCATGGTATTTTAATATTGGTTAAAGAATATATTATGCTATTATATTTTTCAAACAAAATATAAAATTGTGTTTTAACTTTTAAGGGTATATTGTTTAAAGAAAATAATAAACAAAAGAATTTACGTTTTGATATATTCAAATTTCAATGCATAATAAACATATAAAAGATTTAAATTTTTTTTAATAAACTTTAGTCAAATACGGCACAGGCAGATTTTGCTTTTAAATTAGTGGAATAAATCAATTTGGTTTTAAAATAAATAACTATATTTTTGTCTTTAAAAAAATGTCATTTTTATTAGCCTCGACCTGACCCTGATTTCAGGGTCCTTATAAGTTATGAAAGTTTTCAAAGATATTGATATATCAATATATCCATTTTAATTAAATAATTTAAAATATATATAAATCGAAATATTACGTGGACTGATATACTTAAAAACTTTCATTTGTATTCATCATGCTCCCGTGGATGCGACATTAACAAGGAAAAAGGTGGCACGAAGTTTGATGTTAACAAAGCTAAAGAAAAATGGTGAGAGTGAGATTGCATATGAATATGAATGAATTTCAACATTGAGATTTTTCTTTTTGCTTGATCGGCGGCGCAAGTTACAGCATATTTTAGTTCGCAACCATTTATCTGAAAATATTTTTATTTAAAGATGATAATTAACTAAAGTTAAAATCTAATATATTAATTAAATTATTTAATATAATATATATTAATATTTTAGATATTAATATTAATTATTTTTATACACCAATTTGATTGATAAACTATTTAGTTATAAAGAGATTGCTTGTTATTCTAAATATTATTATTATTATTATTATTATTATTATTATTATTATTATTATTATTATTCATTTAAGAGTTTTGATATGACTTTGAATCTCATAATAATATCTACGTATAATTGTTTTTTTTTGGTGACTTGAATTTTTTTTGTGACTATCTACGTATAATTGTTTAATTCGACTTTGAATATTAATTGCATTTATTTTTAAACTCTTATTGGACTCTACATTTGATGAAATGTTATTACTTCAAATCATAATAAAATCAAGAATAATACTACGAAATTAATATTGGACGAATAGAAAGTCAATGAATGTAATTAAAAAAATAATAAATAATAAAAATAAAAAATAAAAATGATATTAATTTTTATTGTCTCCCTAATATTAGGGATAAAAATTTTCTCTAAAATCAAAATATTAAACTCTATATACTATGCGAAGGTTATAGGAAACTTAGAAAAATAGGTAAAAATTTAAAAAATTTTAACATTTCATTTGTTCATTGAATTTGAAAAACTAAATTAACCTTATCAATTAAAAATCTATAATGTTACAAAAAGTTGCATTAAATATCAAATCAAAATCAAAATGATTCTTATAAACTAACAACATGAGGTGTGGGCGTGTGGCAATGGCAAACGGGTCAGTCCACGCTAACGTGGAAGAAGCCTGTTCTACCTTGCTTAATAACACGCTGGTGAGCCAAACCTCTAATTTGTCTTTCAAGGAGAAGGTTACTAATTTTAAAAAATATTTCTTTGAAGGAGAACGTCACAGTGATCAGTTTATTAATTCGCTCGAATAAGTATTGAAAATTCAAATTCTATATGCAGTAATTCATTAGCTAATGATAGAATCTTAAATAGAGTTTAAATTATTGATGAATAAGTCATCGACTTATCGGATTGAAATATACCATGAAAAAAAAAATTTAAGTTAAAAAATACTAAATTTTTATAATTATAAATCCCTAATAAACATAATCATCAAATAAATTTAATAGGTTATTGAATTGAATAAATGGTTTAAATCTCTAACTCTAATCAAACAAACATTATCCAAGTGAATAAGTAAGCAAGCATTATATACGAACAAAACAATTTGCTTAAAATTTTACAATTGGCTTTTAAAATTTGGAGATCACAAAATTATAGTATGAAATTTTTTTTTTATCATTTGATTTTTTTTTTGGACATATGTATGACACTTGGCCACACTTTGTGGATTGGACAACCTCCAATTTTAGACATTAATGTATAACCCATGTATTACACACCCACGCAACACACACACTACATGGGTTATACACATATTTTTCTTCGTGAGGCGCTCAGAGGGGTTCGAACCCCTGTCTTCAGTGTTGATGCAACACTTAGGCCTCGTTTGGTTGGAAGGAAGGAAGTAGAAAGGAAAGGAGAGAAAGAAAAGAAGTTGGATTGATTTTTATTTTCCTTTGAGATGTTTGGATGAAAGGAAAATGAGAAGGAAAGAAATATGATATAGTGCGTAAAATGACAATTTTGTTTTTTATATATTGTAAAATGCATTGAAAAAGTAGGGATAATATTGGAATTTAACAAAATATGTCATTTTCCCTTTCTTTTCCATCCAATGTCAGAGGGAAAAAATTTTAGTGGGTCCCACCCATCTTTTTGCACTATTCAATTTATCACTTCTAATTTTTTCCTCCAACTAAACAATGGAAAATAATCATTCTCCTTCTATTTTCTTTCCACTCCTTCTCCCTCCTCCCAATTTCCCTTCAAACAAATACATCCTTAGTGAGGAAACCTCACCATTTGGGCTACGCCCCAGCTGCATCATTTGAATTTAACAATCCATAATCCTAGATTTCCAACACACATCCAACACACTTATCGAAAGATAAAATTCAAGTTCACTTTTATTCCATTTAGAAGGTTTGAACATGTGATGTGGCATTCAAGAGGCAAAGGTTTTGACATCGATTTACACTCACATAGCATGAAAACCTTTATTTTTTTTGGTATTATGAAAACTTTAGGGTGCGTTTGGTTTGGGTTTTTATTTTCTGTTTTTATTTTTAATGTTTTCTGTTTTTTGGATTTTGTGAAGGAAAAAGTGAAAATAGCAGAAAACAGGATTTTATTGTTTTCACTGTTTTCACTTTTTTCTTCACAAAATCCAGAAAAACAGAAAACACTAAAAATGAAAACGCAAACTAAACGCACCCTTAATGCATATGCTCTAATTCTAAACTAGTTGGGCCATTCAATTTGGGCTGCAAAAAAAAATTCAGTGGCAGATGGATAAACAATAATTTAGTTCATGTAAGAAAGAAAAACAATTAAGCCCAAAAAATACAAAGAAAGAAAAACAATAATTTAGTTAATTAGAATTTAGTTTCACCAAAAAAAAAAAAGTTAATTAGAATAAAAAAATTATTCCATTTATCATCCGGATTCGCAGGCAACAACAAACCGTCTCTATACCAACTCTCCTGTCTAACGACAATTTAAACATAATAAAAATACAAGCGTTTTTTATGCATAAAAATTAACTACCACCCATTTATTTAATATATGTTTGTATATATTATATTATTATATACATATTCTTAAAATATAAGGACACAAAAAAAATTCTTAAAATATATTTTATATAGATATAGCATGATATATAAAAAAAATTCGATTCCAAATTGTTAACTTATTAAATAATTACTTGCTAATAATTTTTGTTAAAAAAAAAATATTTTAAACCGACCAGTTTAAATTAATTCTTTATATTTTATCCACTATCTCTAAATTTAAAATTAGACATTAACCTATTCAAATAATTTATTATTTATGTTAGAAGATGTGGTTGTTATTTGCTAAATGCTGATAGTTAGTTCATTATTATAAAATCAGATAAGGTGATAAGGTAAATAATTAAATGCACAATACTCTACAACATTGAAAAAAAAAAAAAAAGGAGGTTCATATAATCATATTTGTGTGTCGTATCTTGAGGAGCCACGTGTACCGTGGGTCCACGTCAACGTGCCTGCAAGGCATTACAACGAAGAATCCACCGTCAGCAATTGCGCATCATTTATCAAACATTCATACGTTACGCACCACACCGGGCACGCTTCCAATTTCTCTCTCAAAACAAATTCTCTCTCTAAAAAAGCAATCATCACATCACAAAATCTCCCTCTTCTCTCTCTAAATCGGGTTCGGTGCTGCACTTTTAGATTCACAACATCCCTAATTCACCGAATTCCGATCGGTCTTACGAGGCCGGCAACAACTTTTCGCATCCAAAATTTCCCAATTCTAAGGAATCTCCCTCTTGAATTTTCTCCAGAAGCTTCGTTAGGGTTACGCGGAAACACGCGCGCAATCCTCGAGATAGAATGAGCTTTCAGGATATCGAGGCCGGCCGGCCGTTCGCTTCTCGCCGGGGACACATCAACGGCAAGCAAGACCCCACTCAAGCGGTGGCTGCCGGAATTTTCCAGATCAACACCGCCGTCTCCACCTTTCAGAGGCTTGTTAACACCCTCGGAACCCCCAAAGACACCCCCGAGCTCCGCGAGAAGCTGTGAGATCGCGCTCCCCTCTTTCTCTCTCTTACCTGCCTTGACTATTGCTTTTTACTGTTTTGGTTTGAATTTTTTGTGGTTGTGATTTGTTTTTTGATTGGATTTGGCTTTTGCATGGTGTTTTTGAGATGACAATTGGATCGGGGTTTCTGTTGCAGGCACAAGACAAGGCTGCACATTGGACAATTGGTGAAGGACACTTCAGCGAAGCTTAAGCAAGCTAGTGAAATTGATCACCAATCTGATATCAATGTAAGTTTTTACCTCAATTGCATGTGCAGAGAAGGTTAATTATTGTTATGATGCCATGGAATTGTTATCATCAGTCTCTCTGGAAATTGTGTTTCACGTAATTGGTTTCCCAGATTGTTTAAGTGGATGGTTTCGCTTGGCTTCCTTTTTGAATGAATTTTTTGCTGGAAATTTCTGGGATAGTTGTAGTTATAATTATATGTTAATGTTTTGGTTGATATGAGCTTGAGTTCTTTTACATCGATCAGATTGTTTTACATTCCATGTTTTTATTGTGTGCGTTTGCAGGCAAGCAAGAAGATAGCAGATGCTAAACTGGCAAAAGATTTTCAGGCAGTGTTGAAAGAATTTCAGAAGGCACAACGTCTTGCAGCAGAGAGGGAAACAGCTTACACCCCATTTGTTCCACAAGCAGCTCCATCCAGGTGACTAATCAACTATCAGTGGAAGACTGTGTTTTGCTTGTGTGGCTTAATGCTTATGTTGATGTTGATACGATTTTATATATTGAACTCATTCTTAAAGAAGAATATGTTACTGACGGTGATCCATTTTGCTTCTCGACTGACTGCCGTCTATGCACACAACATTTTATATCTGGGTTTTCTTTTTGCAGCTATACAGCTAATGAAGTAGATGCTAATTCTGGTAAGGCTCCAGAACAGCGTGCCCTTCTTGTGGAATCCAGAAGGTAATTATTTTTGTTGTTGCTGAATTTGAGTTACTGTTGTGCAAATTTACATGAAACTAAAATACAATTGATAGTGAAAGCACCTTCCTTCTTTCTTTTTTTCTTCTGGTGTTGTGGGGGAATTTACATTATCAATGACATGACCACGCGTGAAATTGATGAAACAATGAAAACTTTATCATTAATTTAGTGTATATCAGAATAAATTCTCAAATGCAACCTATTTGTCATATGTAATTATGATATAATCACGTTGATGCCAAAATGCTTCATTTTTCTTTATTATTTTTCCTCTTCCTATCCCCAACCTACCTCTGTGTGTTTGTGTGTGAGTTGATGAATCCCTGCTGTAAGTTGTAAAATTTGTTGAAAACCTGAATCTTTGATTTATTGTTATTAGAAGGCTACCCTTTCAATCTGTGTTAATAAACATATTAGTTAAAGAATATCTGCTGATGATTTCATTACTTAAGTTAAGATATGTTGTAAGAATTTAATTCTTTCTAAG
>JASCZI010090639.1:51516-80338 GCA_036250425.1 Stylosanthes scabra | reverse complement strand
CACGTGAATGAGTGTAAGTGTGATGAGGGCGAAATGAATGGAGAAGTGAGGGTTTTGTGGTGATCTTCAGGGCTTATCAGTGGCTGTGATAATCTCTAGTTTCTTTTAATTTCCAAGATTTAGAATGTGCTTTACTTTTCCTGCCATTTGTTTTTGTATTTTTTATTCTGTAATTTTGTTCTGGAATTTATTAAGATTAACATAATCATAGTTTCCAATTTTAGGTGAAGCTACTTCAGAGTTCATGTTTATCGTTAAACATGTGCATTTAAAAAAAATTAGATAAAAGTAAAAGTAAAAGAAGAAATCTAAATTAATATTTATAAAATATTCTCTAAATATAAATTATGTATAAATATCACAAGATATATATTTAAATTTTTTTTGATAATTTATTTCAAATGTTATATATTTTAAAATTTAAATTTTAGACTGTATCATTAGTTTATTTTAAATTTTGAAAAACGAACATCAAGATTTTAAAAACCAAAACTAAAACCAACAATCACATATTTCATATTTGAAATCGAATCCAAAACAAAAAATCGAAAAACCTATTATATCAGTATTATTATGTTGCTTTCTTTATTTTTTTGGGGGAAAGGTTGTTAAACAAAAAAAGGATTCAGTGACCCTATCAAAACGAACCACAATTTTGCTGTATTGACAAAAACTCAAAAATAAACTTGTGCATAATCAACGCTTCAAGTCTAATTACAAACAAATACTTCCGCAAAGAATCATATTAGATATATGGACGATATTATTTTCGTACTAAAATTAGTCATAAAAATTAATCATCAGTATATAATTATATTAAAATATAAAATATATATGAATAAACATGCTCTTCAGTTCTTAACATTTTTCATTTGAACTTGACGTCCCTTTAATGATACTAAAATCCAGTAGCGGTCCTGAACAATGAAAAAACTAGACATATCGACTCTTGCAATCTGTTGAGAATATGTTACCAGTGTGATATGTTAAGATAAAGCTGATATATCAACCATTCATATGTGACACGTGTCCATGACACATTAATTTTAACCTGACATGTCACACTGATAATTTATTCTAATTAGTTGCACGATTAATGTGTCTAGTTTTTTAATTGCTCAAGAACAGCTATGAAATTTTAGTATTATTAGGGCACCAATTTCAAAATAAAAAAATTGAAAAGGGTGTTTAAGTAATATATATTGAAAATGATAAAATTAAACATATATTTAAGAACATACATTAATCATGTTTGTATTGTAAAACTTCTAGAAAAAATAAATTGAAAAAAATACGAAAGAATTTAAGGTGGATACAATTATACACTAAAGCTCGTAAATATTAAGGTATATACTCTAAAAGTTGTTGTCGATGAACAAGATATATCACCTTGATATGTAGTGAGCTGAATTTGAGAAAGACAAATCCTTTCTTTTAGCACATCAACTTGGAAGACGTATTTTTATGGATTTTGGAAGGCAACAATGAATGGAGGACCTGGAAATAATAACATACAATATGAGCAAAATAGAGCAATATTACTTAATAAATAATAAACACCAACAAAGTGATTTGTGAATGGGGATATGGCAAGAGTGAGGAACTCACCAAACTAAAATCTTAGAAAAATTTTCTCAGATGAATGCAGAGAAGATGCACACATATATAATCGTAAATAAATACGTGAAAATCTGAAAACGACGTATAAAAGTTATGCCAATTAATGTTTAGCTTTTCTTTTGCAAATTGCCTTATTTGAGTAGGATTTCTTAAATAGAAGACACATTTGGTATTTGATTATTAATCCGACTTTGTTACCTTATATTGAAATACTGTAAAATCGTAAATAATCCATTATTTAATTTTTTACCAAATAGAAATAAGAAATTAGCAAACAAATAAAAGGCAGAAAATTATATCGATGATGCTAGAAAATGGTAATGCTACACAGAAGACTAGCATTTTTGTGAAAAAATAAATATTACTTTTTCAAGTAAATAAAAAATCACTAAAAAATTATAATGTGCAATACATATTTTTTCTAAACACCAATTTTTTTTTCAAATTTAATAAAAATATTCACTTTTTAAATTTAGTAAAAAATATCACAAATAATTTTCCTAAGAATTTTTAAAAAAATTCACAATCACATCATTCACATGTCCTTAACAACTTCAATTGAGAATTTGAGTGTTTTTAAAATATATTTTTTACGATAATTCTAGATATACATCTATATTACCAACTAAATCATTTATTTTTATGATAAATTAAAGATTATTTCAATGACAAATAAAAAATTATTTATATGTTAATTTTTTATACTAATTGGTACTAACATTTTTTTTTTTATTTGATATATAAATTGATGACGTGATTGGGCTAGGTTTAGCAAAATAAATGCGTACCTAGCATTATCGTATTTTTTATATATACTTGACTATTTTGGAATTAAACTACTCTTATTTATAGAGACGATATGGTATTAATTGAAAATCAATAAAATTTTGTATTTTTTAAATTATCTTCATTGAATAATTAAAAAATTATATATAATTCAAATTGAAATGAGATTAAGGCTCGGTTTCGTAATGCTGTGATTTTTAAAAAGCGTTTGAGCTCTTTGTGCTCTCAAAAAGTGGCTCAAAAAGTGGCTGACGGAGAGTCACAAGATGATCGTTTGGTAAAATAACTCAAAATTGCTCTCAATAAGCAGAAGCCACACATATTCCGTTTCGTAAATCTATTTGATAGCTGTTGTCAAAGTAATAAATTACTAGAACGACCTTTTTGTTAGTATATGATTCATTAATATAAAATTAAATATAATTAATTGAGGATAAAATTGAATTTTTATTAAAATAGAATGTTAATTTGTCATTTTTCTTTTGAGGAGTAAGAGCTAATTTTGAAAAACTCTTTGGCTTTTTGAGTTACCAAACCCAAAAAAATGGCTCCTGTTTTTTTAAAGCAAGAATACTTAACCGAAAAATTTTACCGGCCTAAGTATTGGAATAATAAATTTTGTATTTAGTTTCAACTTTTATATGATTTCATAAACACTAATGCAGTATTTGTGGGACTTAACATAAAATTAAAATTAAAACTAAAACATTGGATTGAAAGTTAATAATTTTACATGAAGTGCTTTTTTGTGATTGTATTTCTAGCAAATTAATAAAAATCTAGAAAGAAGAAATAGAATTATATGTCCTTAAAAAAATTCAAAATTTCAATGAATTTTTTTGTGTGACTAAATTTCATAGCATTTATTGTATAAGAAATATATAAAATCTAACAAGTTTTTTTATAATAGGCAAATTTTTTAAAATTTAAAGGGTTTATTTATTTTGTCTCCTAAAGAGTAAAAATATAATATTATAAATTGTTGAAGTTTTTATCGAAAATATAAAAAAATTGATTTTTTAATTTATTTATTTTACATTTATTAAAAAAATTAAAATCTTCTATTAATGATGTACTTCTTCTAGAAACATATTTGCTAAATCCAAACATAGAAATAAATAAGTTAGTGATGAAATTATTTAAGTTACCTATATTTTCGTGATTAAATCATTAAATAGCCCGCTAACTTTAATTACAAAAAGAAAAAGGGTAAAGTATTTCCACAATTCATAGATTTTAGACATTTTACATTTTTACTTCATAGTAAATTAAAATTTAAAAATCCTAAACCTTGTTTAGAGCTCTGTTTTCCCTCAATCTCCAACAATCAATTAGGGTTTACGATTTTTTCAACAATTATCCCCCAAACCCATTCTTTCTCTCACAACCATACACTCATCCTAATTATTTCTTTTTCATTTTCTTCTTTCTTATTTTCTTTCTTTCTTAACCGGCACAGCAAGAAGCCAAGCAAAGAAAAAAGAAAAGAATTTTAAAAATAAACATTCCACATGAGTGGAGTGAGTACCAGCGGTGGAGACGACGGCGGCGGTATGCCGGCGCCGGCACCGATGCCGAGCGCGAACACTCCGCCGCCGTTCCTGAGCAAGACTTACGACATGGTAGAGGACCCTTCGACGGACCCGATAGTGTCTTGGAGCGCAACGAACAACAGCTTCGTGGTTTGGAACCCACCCGAATTCGCGAGGGACCTTCTCCCTAAATACTTCAAGCACAACAATTTCTCCAGCTTCGTTCGGCAGTTGAACACTTACGTATGTTCCTTCTTCTTGATTTTGATGGATTGATTAATAATGCAGAGAAAATTTGATTCTTGAATTATATATTCTTATTAGTGTTTTTTCTATGGAGCTGAAAAGAAAAGACTATATGATGGTGTTATGATTGGTATCCCCTTCCTGGGGGTTATGGATTTTGTTTAGGTTTGGGTTTGGCTGTGTTGTTGATTTTTATATAGAGTGGAGGCTGGTCTCAACCAGTGAAGTAGGAATTTTGCTTCATCTATGACTGGTTGGAGTTGGTTGAATGGTTGCTTATGTATCAAAGGAAGACTACTAGAATAGAATAGCCAATTTAAATTTGATATCTCATCCCCTTTCATTGTCTCAGCAACTAGATTGAGCAAAAGAGGGAAATTTGACAAAGAAAGCCATTCTCAGGTTAATCAATTACTTTTCTATTGGAGATGATTTAGGAGTCTATGGGTTCTTTTATGAACTGTATTGTTTAGTGTGACTAGAATACTGGGGGTTGAGTTGGGTGGGTGAAGATGGGGAGTACTGGATCCTCCCATGATAACACAAAAACTGAGCCTGCTGATATCAGTTATTAAAATTTTAAGTGTAGTAGTAGTAGTTGATTTTACTGGTTTTTTAGACTTGCATAATGCTGTAAATCTCATTGCAACATCTACTCCAGTCATTTGGAGCAGGTGTCGATTGCCATGATTGATGTTAGATGAAATATTGTTTTGTCAAAGCTAGACTTGAGATACACCATTGCACCATAAAGATGGTCGTATGTGGTCATTCTTTATAATATTTGTATATTTTTAGCTTGGCTTTGCTTGTTTACTATAGTGTTTTATGCGACAAGGAAAAGGTTACTTTTACTTTGGAGGATGTCTCTTTTGCTTTCTTACAACATTAACTCTGCATTATTATTCATTGAGCAGGGTTTCAGGAAGGTTGATCCAGATCGCTGGGAGTTTGCAAATGAAGGATTTTTGAGGGGTCAAAAGCACTTACTTAGAACTATAACCCGGCGGAAACCTGCCCATGGTCATACTCATCAACAGGCTCCCCAATCACATGGACAGACTTCATCAGTAGGGGCATGTGTAGAAGTTGGGAAGTTTGGGATTGAGGAAGAGGTTGAGAGACTTAAAAGAGATAAGAACGTGCTCATGCAAGAGCTTGTGAGGTTGCGACAGCAGCAACAAGCCACTGATAGCAAGATGCAGACAATGGCTCAGCGCCTGCATGGAATGGAACAAAGACAACAACAAATGATGTCATTTCTTGCAAAAGCTGTTCAAAGCCCTGGATTCTTTGCTCAGTTTGTGCAGCACCAAAATGAGAATAATAGGCGCATAACTGAAGTCAGTAAAAAGCGTCGTCTCAGGCCGGAAGGCACTTTTGAACCTGAGCCTGCTACTGTTCCCGACGGACAAATTGTGAAATATCAGCCTATGATGAATGATGTAGCAAAATCAATGCTAAAGCAAATCATCAAATGGGATGGTTCTCATGTTGATGCTCTAAGTACAAACTCTGATAATTACTTGATTGCCAATGGTTCATCTAGTAGTGCATTGGACATGTCTTCAACCTGGCCGTCTGGTTCTGGAGTATCACTTCAAGAGGTTCCTCCGACTTCAGTGCAGTCTTCCCCCACACCTGCTGCAACAGGGACTCAAGGACACGCCCCATTGTCAGCCAAACCTGAAGTTCCGTCTTTACCAAAAGCTGCAGCTCCTGAAAAAGTTACACAGGATGGATCTTCGGGGGCACCTCCTCTCCATGTTTCTCAAGCAGATGTTATCATGCCTGATCTTTCACCGATAAATGAGACAGAACCAGGAAGTATTATTGAAATGCCCCAAAAAAATTATACGGGGCCAGAGAAAGGGGACGAGGGATTTATGGATCCTAATTCACTGGGAGTTGGTGGGTCGTTCCCCATTGATTTGGATGGGTTTTCACCTGAAATAGACATCGAAGATTTCTTATCCAATCCTTCTATCTGGGATGATCTCTTACAGACTCCAGGGCCCATTGATATTGAGGAAGATGTTGTCGAGGATTCCAATGGTAATGAGGTGGAAACAATAGAAACTGGATGGGACAAAATTCAGCACATGGATTACCTTACTGAGCAGATGGGTCTTCTTTCTCCAGATGCACAAAAAGAAGTTTGACTGTCTATTGAATGAACCTCTGTTAATCTTCTATATTATTTATCTAAGGTAACCCCTGACCTAGAAGATGCTCTAGTGTTTTGTCATCGGTATTTAATCAGTTCTTCCTATATTAAAGTCAAGATGTGAAAAGTTAATCATCTGATAAATATGTGGGAGAAGATAAGACTTTGGGTAATGGTTGCTCAAGGGGGAATAGAGGATGTTCTGTAACAAGAAATCACACTTGACAACATTAGAAAAATTGAGAAGATCCATTTCGTGTTCAAGGGTTTGTTCCCATTGATTCTTTGTAGAAGGTTGTTTCATGAAAACTGATGTTTCTTGGTTATATGTAAATTTGAGTTAAAAAGTGATGTAAAGAAAGTATAGTGTTTTTATATTCTTTTTAATTATATTTTTATATATTTTTTTTAATATCATCTACATTCAAAGTTGACATGAGAATTGGAGTCTCATGTAAATATAATCTAATGCAAAGTTTCCTTGAGAATTGAAGTTTAAGTAAATAAAACACTAATGCTTTCTTCATCGTATAAGTATTTGAAGTTTTAAAACTTTGATATTTTAAAGAAATTTTTATTATACATTCATTTCAATTTCAAGTAAAACGACAACATTAACAAATTTTGTTATTCATCTCACTAGATACGTTAACTACGTGAATCAAATAACGCCATTATATCTTATTACATTTATTGTGAGTCCTACATAAATTATTCTTAATTTTATAATAAATATTTTTTTCAATTTTGATAATAAAGTATCAATAGTTCTTAAAAAAACTAAAATAAAAACTTCAAAATGTCCTCCCATTTGTAACCTTATCAAGGGCCCAAAAGGCCAAAACAATTATTTATTTTTCTTAAAAAATTTAACAACACTTAATAAATAATTAACAAAAATAACTATATATGCATACATTGCCGATGTACTTCTTCAATTTAGGACTTAAGCTTTGACGAATAATGCTACTTATGCTTGATAAAAGGCTCATAATTTCACGCGCAGTCATTTATTTCTTTTAGGACAATCACGCAATGTCATTTATATCTTATTAAATTTGTTTCGTTGGTCTTTCCATGCCCAAAA
Organism: Stylosanthes scabra; assembly: GCA_036250425.1. Lineage (NCBI taxonomy): Eukaryota > Viridiplantae > Streptophyta > Magnoliopsida > Fabales > Fabaceae > Stylosanthes > Stylosanthes scabra. The sequence continues at coordinate 72,900 of JASCZI010090639.1, read as the reverse complement.
ACCTATCTTGGAACTTGGAAAGCTAAAAATTGAACACGCGGTGTTTTGACTTAAACATGAATTATTATTTGTCCAACTCAAAGTACAGTTGGAGGCAAATTTTCAACTTCATGATGTTAAGGTTTAAGAATGCAATGCATTTGTTAAGAAAATGAGGAAAAGACAGTAAGAACGTACTCGTTAATAAATAATAATGAAAAGAAAAAGATGAGATGTATATAATGAATCTTACATTGCTAATTTTCAATTCTCCCCTCACTTCTTTCATTTCCACTTTTTACATACCACACCTCGAGAAGTGATAGCAAAACTGAAAATTAAACAGGCACTGGGTTGACGTGGTAACCATCAAGATTCAAGAATCAATTTGGAGATTTCAGATACCTTCAATAATCATTACCAATTTCTTCCCCTGGTTTTCTCATGTTTCCCCTCAAATGAAAAACTTAAGATGGGGGAAGAACTTTTATGCCATTCACAGGTATTCAAGCATCATATATTTCCTATAACATTAGAAGAAACGAATCAGGCAACCACAAACACTCCACAAGGATGATAGTATGAAGAAGGAATACCCATGTAAATGTAGGGAAGAGTAAAATTAGGTGGTGATACATAAGAAGGAATCTACTTTAATCACTTGGGATTGTTTGGGTCAAGGATTACCTTAGACAATATGAAAACTTTAATCAAATTTTATGGGCAATCAAGCGCTCTATTTTGTCTCAGAAGAAAGATGACCCATCTGCTTTGTTAGTTGATCCAAATGTTGAGTTTTATCCCAACCATTTTCAGCTGGTTGCACCTCATCATCTTTGGAAACTTCAACATCAGTCTCAGTATCCTCTTGTGCTGGGGTTTGCAAAAGATCATCCCAAATAGAAGGATTTCCTAACAAGTCGTCAATGTCTGCATCAGGTGAAATTCCTTCAAAATCAAGGGGAAATGATCCACTAACCCCCAATGAATCAGGATCCATGAATCCCTCATCACCAGCTTCAGGAGCCATATAATTATCTTCAGGAATACCAAGCATACTTCCTGACTCTATTTCATCTATTGGTGCAAGATCAGGCATGAGGACATCTGCTTGAGGAACATGGATAGAAGGTAAGTCAGATGCTCCATCCTTTGAATCCTTTTCAGGAGCTCCAGCTTGCGGTAAAGATTGAATTTCACGTTTGGCAATTGAGGGTACATGCCCTGAAGCCCCTGGCGTAATTGGAATATGAGAAGACTGCACTGAAGTTGGAGGGACCTCCTGAAGTGTTACACCAGAGGTCCAGCTTGAAGAGCTGCCACTGTCCATTGCACCAGATGATGATGACGATCGATCACCAATCAAGTAATTATCAGGGTTTTTACTAAAAGATTCTGCACGAGAAGTATCCCATTTCATGATCTGTCTGAGCATTGCTTTTGCTGAATCGTTAATTGGAGGTTGATATCTAACAATTTGCCCATCAGGAGCAGAAGCACTGTCAGCTTCAGCAATACCTTCTTGCTTGAGCCGGCGCTTTTTGTTGACTTCAGTTATACGCCTATTATTCTCATTTTGCTGTTGTACAAACTGAGCAAAGAAGCCAGGGCTCTGAACAGCTTTAGCAAGGAATGACATCATTTGTTGTTGTCTTTGCTCCATGCCCTGAAGGCGTTGAACCATTGCTTGCAGCTGGCCATCAGTGGTCTGTTGTTGCTGTTTCAGCCTGACAAGTTCCTGCATGAGCACATTTTTATCTCTTTTAAGCCTCTCAACCTCTTCCTCGAGCCCAAACTTACCAACTTCTACACATGCCCCTACTGACGAATTTTGTACATGTGATTGCTGAGATTGTTGATGATTATGACCATGGGCAGGTTTTCTTCGTGTTATATTCCTAAGCAAGTGCTTTTGACCCCTCAAAAAGCCCTCATTTGCAAATTCCCATCGATCTGGATCCACCTTCCTAAAACCCTGCTTATTGCATTATATAAGGATGAGTTATGATGTTCAAAAAGGGGAAAAAGTGATATGAGGAGATCAACAGGACACTAAGATATTTCAGCTCTATAAATTGTTGTATAGAAGGATTCTGTAAACTTGCATAGCTAAGTTCAAAAACGGGCAGCTAGAATAAAAACGACAATATATGACAACCAGCCAACAGTAAAGCTCAAGGATGATAACATCATTCAAAACAAAATAGTCCATCTTACTACAGTGATGGCAATTAGGAGATCATCCTTTCAATACAAGTAAGATTATAGAGGCCAAAAAGACTAGTTCACAGATATCTCTATTTGCATATTTAGATAACTCTGATCAATTCAATGACACGTAAAATATAATATGAAGGCCAAATAAGAAAAAAGGAAAGATCGGTAATATCCACACGCGAACTGACAATACAGGTACTAGATAAGACCAAGGTCTATTCAAATTTAGAAAACCAATATATCCATAAATTGAGCCTAGGTACAAGTCAAGTAAAGCTTACACTCTTTTATGTTTGTTATCAACTTCAATGTTCAATTGATTTCAATAATACAAATAATTAGAGGTCAACCCTAATAAGCTAAGCCTTTTAAAATGACTTCAAGGTTTTGTCTATGGTGGTGAAAGTATCTAGTGGTTCTTTAAGTTTCATAGAAAAAGATTCTAGATATGTGGCTGTGGTTATTTCAAATACACACCCATACTTCTTTCATTTTATAGATAGAATCTCAAACCTTAAAGGACCACTAGATTTTTTCACCACCTAAGAAAGTTCCATGACTTCAAAAGAATGAATAAGCTAAAATATTTGCATTGAACCGATCCTAAGGAAACTGACAAATGGAATTTGCTTTGCACTCATACGAGGATTCAGCACGTATGTATTAGAAACACAATCATGTACTAGTGTCAAAGGAGAACAAATAAATTTGCATGTAGTTACAATTGGTCCACTATACTGATCCTGTTGATTATGCTTAACTTAGCAAGTGGTTACATAACCAACATAAGATGATAATGATCCCTCTAATTAAAATAAGAATAACAGCCTACAAAAGAAATACAACCACACACTAAATAAAACATGTAGTCCTAATAATGCAAAAGCAACTTATCATGTCCAAAAAATGGTTACGAAGGTTATTTTCATCTACCTATATGCAGTCAAATCAGAGCAACCTATGTCATTTCATTGCTCACTAACCCTAGACCTTGTGTTATCTTTTTTGTTTGCTGAAAGCCAGAAACAAAAACTAAATACAGATCTCCCCATCCTAAATCCTCCTCAAAACAACATATATATGCCTTACTATAATTAGGCTTATACAATGCTTGCAATTGTGACACATTTGCTACATATAATGCATCAATAAACTATAATCAAGCAACTGATTAACCTGAGAACTGCTTTCTTTGTCAATTCTCCTCTTCTGCTCCATCTAGTTGCTGATACAATGCAGGAGGATAAGATATCAAATTTAAAATTAACTCATTCTCTTGATATATAGTAACGAAACAGCAATCTCAACCCTGGATCTTTTAGTTAAATTAAAGCGCAAAGCAAAGTAGCAGATTTCCTACTTGAGGCCACTATAAACCTTCTTTGAAATTAGCCAAAGTGCTAAAAATTAACGAAACAACTCTCTTATTCGTTTTTTTTGCTGCTAACCGATTTGCAGATAGTGAATCAAATCCAGAGTCATGCGCCAACATCATCTAATTCCTGAATCATAAATACTCCACAAAAGTGCAAAGCATCCAAATCCAAAGCTATCAACTACAGTCTATATAGTTACTAAAATCAATCAACAACCAGCAAATCAATGAGTTCAACGAAGAGTGAACATACATAAGTGTTGAGCTGCCTAACGAAGCTGGAAAAGTTATTGTGCTTGAAGTATTTCGGCAAAAGGTCTCTGGCGAATTCCGGTGGGTTCCAAACCACAAAGCTATTGTTCGTAGCGCTCCACGACACGACTGCGTCCGTTGACGGGTCGTCCACCATGTCGTACGTCTTGCTCAGGAACGGCGGCGGTGCGTTCGCGTTCGGAATCGGTGCCGGCGCCGGTGTGGCACCGTTAGAGGTTCCTCCGCCGCCGCCGTCTCCACCGCTAGTACTCGCATCCATTGAAGAAAAAGACCTCGGAAATATGAATAAGAAAATCTAGGGATAGAAAATAATTAATTAAGAATAAGAGTATGATCTAAAATGTTACAGAAGGTTGCGAATAAGGGGGCATTGTTGGTAAAATGTAAACCCTAGATGATGGAGGATTGAGGGGATATAGAGAGAGTGTGTGTGTGTTTAGATTTTAGAAACTTGAAAGAGTAAGATTTAGGAGGAACAGTAAATAGATTGGAGAGAGAAGAAAATCAAGAAATGAAAGTATGTTTTGAATTTATGGGAATGAGGAAGGAAAAAGGGTTTTCTTTCCTCTTTCCTCTTTGGGGACACAGCGGGCGATTATGGGAGAATTGGGGAGAGAAAAGGCAGGGTTTAACTCCAAACAGTCCAGGATAGATAAATTTGGCCTAACTTTTATTAGCTCAATTTTTATTGTTTGAGAAAGTCTGTGTGACCAATACTCTTTTAAATAATAACTAGCCAATAATATTTTGGAAGATTATAAATAAATGATCATCTAAATACAATTAAGTGATACTCTTTTAAATAATAACTAGCCAATAATATTTTGGAAGATTATAAATAAATGATCATCTAAATACAATTAAGTGATCATTCAAACAGAAGTAAGTGATCGTCTAAATAAAAACAAATAATCATCTAAAATAATTTGTACAATTAAGTGATCATTTAAATAGAAATAAATGATCATATAAACAGAAACAAGTAATCATCTAAAATGTTGAACAAGTTTCAAAGCTTCTCTAATGGTTTCAATTATGCTCTTATAGCAGCTCTTGTAAACGTGGAGAACACCAATCGTGGTAGGTGGGATGGCAGAGTTGCTGGCTTTGTTGAGGGTTGCTGGCTTCGTTGAGGGTGTCCTTCATCTCAGCTTCAAAGGTCTTGAAGGGATCAAACATGATGCCATTGATGAATGATGCAATGAAAGGATCGGGTTCTTGGTTCCAGTGTAGAAGTGTTGGATTTTGCCCTTAATTTTTCTGCATCACCTTTAAATTTGAGACTGAAGATGTTGTTGTTCAAGCCGTTGAAGAGGCCACTGCTTATGGTGGAGTCAACACTAGAGACAAGTGATGGAGCTTGGGCCCCCTGTTGGTGTGAAGCTAAAAGCATGTTGTTGAATGTAGAGAGGATGGGATGAGATGGGATGCAAGATGCGTGTGACGTGGGCAAAGAAGAAGAAACGGTAGGGTGATGGTGATAAAGTTTTTATTGGTTATTGTTGTTTAAATATTTGTTGGTAACGTAGCATAATTGTTATTGTTTTTCTTTTCATATATTTAAATGATGATGCATATACCAAAAATTGATTATACGGTTATAAAAATATTAAAATATCAACATATCATATTATCCTAAACCAATTTTGATTAGAGAAAATCCATAAGGAGACAATATTATTTTTTCTTCTTTTCTCTCTTCTTTTACCACCCACTATTTTCCTAATTACACTTATTGGTTCCCTAGCATTACTCTTTTGATTAAGTATATATATATTTTGAACAATGCTAGGGAACCAACGTTAGCGAGCCCTTAGGAGTCAATAACTAAGTTATCATTCAAAATTTATCCGTAATATGTGTTGACTTTCTATTAACCATAAGGTGTTGGTTCCTTAGTTTTTTTATATTTTTTATTTACATAAATCGTTGTAAAATGTTGAGTTTTACTATTTGTTTATAAAACTTTTTTTTTGGATGTCCATTTGTTTATAAAACTTGGAACTACACCTTGTACTATTAATGTTTTTTTTGGGACGTGTAACTGTTAAGGTTCAAATATGGCAAAAGAAAATTATATAGATTATTTTTTTTTTGAAGGTGAAAATTATATAGATTATTACTAGATGTTGAGTGTTGCAATGTTAACATGAGAGATATGAGTGTTTTCACAACTCACAAGACTGCTAAAAAAAGGAAAAAGTGTTTCACATGAACAAAAATTTGAAGTCCTTCAAATTTTTTAGGTATTGTTAATAAAATATACTCTCTTCTCTTTCTTCTCTAATAGATAATTCCCTTCTATTATGAAAACTAGCAAGGCACCCGCGCATATGCGCGGGTAAGGAAAATCACAAAAACTGAAGTGCATGGAAGCTATATATTTATATATATTTAACCACAAAGTCATTAAACTTGTATGTTTTGACACAAAATAGAAAATTCTAAATGAAATATGACACCAGCAGTTGTGATTTATCAACCACAGCAAATGATCTAAGTTGGATTAACTGGATATCAGAGGCATCAACAATGCGCACATCTGCAAAAGGTTTCTAAATGAAATTAGTACTCATTACCATAATGTGAAAGTAAGGTATATCCTGGAGCAGTTACATTTTGCAGTATTGAATTAACTTACCTTGAGCATGAAAGCGTAAAATTATGCAAAGTCTAACACTCAATCTTGTGATGCACGGTTAGACATTTCTGAAGACCTCAGGGTATACAACATTGACAGTTTCAGTGGAGTTTTTGGAGTCCTCGTGGCTGATAACAATATGCAGACCTTTCTTGCTTGTGACCCTTGACACCGCAACGTAAAGTTGACCATGAGTGAACACTGGCCTCTTAAGTAACAATCCAACCGTGTCTAACGATTGTCCTTGACTTTTATTGATTGTCATCGCATAAGACAGCATAAGTGGAAATTGTCGCCTCTGAAAATTAAATGGCAACTTGGTATCAGATGGAGTAAGAGTCATTCTAGGGATGTATACTTTTTCCCTAGCATGGTCACCGGTCAAGACTTTTGCTTCTATAACCTTGTTGCCTAATCTTGTAATGACCAATCTAGTCCCATTACATAGTCCCGCTGAGTGATCTATGTTTCTGATGAGCATGACCGAAGAACCTTCCTTGAAACAAAGTTCATGATTTGGCATACTCGGTGATTTGATAGTAGCTAGGAACTCAGGTGTGTGCAAAGAAGCCAATGAACTGTCATCTCCTTCGGCAAAGCAAGGTGTGTTGGAACCTAAATATGTTCTCTTGTCGTGTGTGTTAAGCGCCAGCATGTATTCATTAATTTCGTCGACAACATTAATTGTAGGAGCTAAGATAGCCCGCCCGTGCAAATGTGCAGAATTAGTTAGCTCTGCGAGATATTCACCGTAGGTGACATTTACAATAGTTTCAACAGGATCCTCAAAGTTCTTGCATAATAAATCTGATGGGATTTGCACATTATTGTATCCATCCGTTGATGTGGATATTTTTCCATCCCCCAAGTCTAGAATCCACTTTGCAAATTCTTTCAATTCCTGAAGCCCCTCCGTTCCAGATGTAGTCCTCAATCTCATATTTTGAGTCAGATTTAATATCTTGCATTCACGTCATAGGTATGATGAATTAATTGAAGCGTTGACAATATCTTGTCTAGTTCCCTTTGTAACCACAGGTAGAATTTGTCTGAAATCGCCGCCAAAAACAATTGTTTTACCCCCAAAAGGCAGCGACTGAGTTGATTCGCAAGAAGGCTGTAGAAGATCTCTCATCGTCCTGTCTAATGCTTCAAAACAGAATTTGTTCATCATTGGGGCCTCATCCCATATGACTAATTTACATGCTATTATCAATTCAGCCAGCGGGGAACCCTTTTTTATATTGCATGTGGAGCATTTATCCGGAGAAAGTGAAATTGCAAATCAAGAGTGGGCTGTTCTTCCACCAGGGATTAATAACGCAGCTATGCCACTTGATGCTATTGCCAATACTATATTACCTTTTGATCTAAGTGCTGCACATAGCGTCTTCCAAACGAATGTTTTACCCGTTCCTCCATATCCATAGAGAAAGAAAACACCACCCCGAGTTGAGTGTACAGATTCAATGATCTTGTCATATACGCTTCTCTGTTCTGCAGTCAATTGTGACAAATATTGATTATGCAACTGAGTTAGGACCTCTCTATCATAAGATAGTTCATCCATTATTAGTCTATTTTGATAGTCCTCGTGTCTTGCATACTGCTGCAAATCTGAATCTGGAGATGGCATACTTGTGAAGTCTCTTAGTGTTTTGCCATTTGAATTAAGGGTATCTTCAATCTCTAGAAGTGTCAGCTGCATTAAATCTTTATCGGATATTTGCAAATCTGCATTTGATAAATATTACCATGTGTGAGTTGGAATTATATTAAATGCTTGATGTGAATTTCACTCTGATCATAACAGTAGTGTAATTAGGAATGAATAAGTTTTATGAGGGTAATAAGGATAATAAAATTGGCTATTCATGATGAATATCAAACCTGGATTATTGAACAAAGTTCGATGTTTGTGCAGTATGCCATCTGAAAGTAGCTTCCAACACTTTTCCCAAACATATTCTGGCCTTGTCATTGAATTTGTCCATAACAGCGTTGTGAATAGTTTCCTTAAGTAGTATCCAGATCCCCAGTGGCTTGCTTCATCAATAGCATCAATATATTCTCGATCATCACTTAGGACGCCACGTGCATAACAGGCATCTCTAAAAGAATCATAGACAATGCCACAGTGACTTCTCAACTCCTCATAGCTTCTCGGGCCCTTAACAAAATTGAGAAGCATACGGAGATAGTATAACTCTCCCGACGACGGTGGAACAAAATACAATCTTCCAACAACTGGGTTGCCCTTCCTCGGTTCCCATTTACGCAATGATCGTTTCCAAACATACTTATCAGGGAACTCGTTGTAGGTGAGGCTTCTAGCATAATCATCACTTGCATTTGCTTGAAACCAAGCTAGAAACATAGACTCCTTGACAGTAGCCTTTCTAAGAGTACTATCCAATGATGCTTGATCTTCAAATATAACAATTTGTTCATCTGGCAAGTGAAAACTCAACCTTTCAACTGCTGGTCTTCGGTAATGAATGTCATAGGCAAAAATTCTCCAAGCAGATTCACAGGGAGAAATGTATCTACAATCATAAAACATCTTTATTTCATCAACAACTGCGTCTTGATTATCACTTGTAGAATTAGAGTAAAAGGAAGCCGTGACTTTGTCGTTCCCCTTATTTACATACTTAAATAAGTATTTGATAGACCGAGTTTGATTGCACCACTCAACATTAATGTGTGCTCGGTACTTCAACAGTAAGAATTTGTTGTGTGGAACCACAAATCGATTATCCAGGTGAACCCCTGAAACTTCAATAGTGCGGTTGTTGTTCCGTCGTCTATACACTGGATAGCCATTTTGATCTATTAAAGTGGTCTTTGTATATTTCTTTGGGAAATGGTGAATACATGAGCCATTTTCCATGCACGGTGAGTTTTTTCTAGCTTGTCCATGAAGCATAAATGTTTGGACAGCATCGTGGTAATCTGGCTCGAGCATGGGATCCGGTATTTCCGCAGATATTATCGTGTCTATGTCCGCAGGAGTTGGATACTTATTCTGAGTAGCAAGGAATAATAGTATGTGTGTGTGCGGTAAACCTCGCTTTTGAAACTCTATTGTGTATATTACTGCAAAAGATATGTAATTGTGAGAAAAATATATGTTCTGTCGATGAAATAATGACGGAATTAAAATATAACGAAAAATTTGAAGTAACTCACCTGCTATTAACTTTCCAAAAATGTGGGTTGTGTGTATATCCTTTATCAGCTTATCCAATTTTACCTTAAACATCCTGCAAATGATATCTGGTCTATCTTCAGGTCGCAATTTATTTTCATCACAGTAGCGCCTAATTTCATCCCATTGAGAATTGCAAGTAAATGTAATGAACAAATCTGGATAACCAATTGCTCTGCATATAGCCATTGCATCTTGGTAATTTTGCATCATATATCGAGGTCCACCTGTGAAAGTGGCGGGTAAAACTATCCGCTTGCCTAAAGAGGAAGCATCTCGTTCTCCACTAAGAACAGCATCTCTAAGTCCTTTATAAAGCTCAGACCTATATAGTTTTTGCTTACCATAAGCATACTTTAGTCTTGAGGCTTCAACCATTGAGAATGCATCAACCAAAAACTGTTGAAAAAGTCTCTTTGAATACAAAAGCACACCTTCACGTCTTTTTCTGTGTTGGATTCTGAAAGCAAAGAAGTCTCTCATACTTACATGGGATTCACTGTCATCTATGCTATCATTGTCTTGCTTGTTAAGTGGTATGTTTTCCATCCAACCATCTTCGCCGTAAGGAAACAACAAAGGATATTGCAAGCCTAGATATGACGGGTTAAGTTCGGTGATCCTTTGTAATCGACAATTTTTGGTTTCAACAATTATGTCTCTTTCTTGTCTGTCAGGGTCAAAGTCTCCAACAACTAACCCAGCAACTTCATCCACGGATGGCAAGTTATATCGCCTGCCGTCCTTTCCCCTCTTCCCTATCAAACGAAGGCGGACATCAGCTTGGGGATTCCGGCTAAATACATCACGCATCCGTCGAAAGCTCTTTGCAAGTACATTGTGAGAATCCAACATCTTGATGAGATCCGAGATTATCTCTGCACTCCACTTATTAGGTTTGTCAGCAGAGCTGTGCATGACATTAGAAGGATAAAATAAATTCAATATTCACAACCTGCAATATATATAACACTAAAAGTTGGAGGTGTATATGCGACAGTACCTTAGAACTGAGCGCCTGTTTTCTATTTCGTTATCGGTGTCATAAATGTAAAGCTGGGCAAATTTTGCGCTACTTCCCTCCTCAGGTAATAGGTTGCCCATCAGATGATAATTTTGTCCATGTAAAATAAAAGTAGGTGGTCCTCGACTGTGTGTCTTTCCCCTATCTATTTTGCCTCCAAAAGAAGTAAAGGCGAACATGCTATTGTAAGACCTTGTGTTATTTTGAAAGTGAGTTGCTTTCCCACTACTACCAAAAATTAGATCATTCAATGTTCGTGGAGCTTCCTGTAGCAAAGGTAATTGCACCTTACCTTGCCGACAGAACAGAGAAAACTTAGGAACTCTTGAATTGTAATACTTGTCAATTTGTTCCTCATACCAGAATTTAGCTCCACAATGTTGACAATTGAAAATTGGATCTCCAAAATCGAGATATGCTGCAATATATATTTTAGTTAGGTATTATGACATGCATGTGTGTTAGCAAATTCAGAAATATTTCAGCATCTAAACCTGATGCAGATGTTGTTGTTTGTGTTCGAATTTCAGAATTCTTGCTCAATAAACCTACATGAGAATAATAGCAAGCAATTGTCAAGATAGCATCTATTTTACGACGTTTAAACATGGAATATTTAGGCATCTAGTTGCTAACTCTCTCCAAGTTTTTAACATGAAAGCTAGATGTATTTAGATTTAAGCATAAAGCGCAAAAAATTTTCACCTTCATCAGCCGCAACATTTTCATTAGGTGTTACTCTTGGAGCATTTGAAACTTCAGCCATTGTAAATTCTGCACATATGGTTATTGTTGCAGTGCAAGTACTTGGATGCAGTAAAAAGCAAATTAAATAGTTACCTGAGTGTGGAAGATAGTTATTAAGTGTGGTGTGCAAATTAATATGTTCATTGGAGACAGCTGAACGACATTCATTTAAATTTTGGCTTCTAGTACTTGTGAAATCTGATGCGATGAAGGCATTAGGCCAAGTTAATGGTTACTTCTTGATAGCACATTGCTAAAAAAGGTGTGTTCTAAATACTCTAATAAAATTCCCAATAGCATATTTCGCAGATTAATATATTACGATTCAAGGAGAGTTATATGCCGGGCTCAACACTGGATAATCATAGATATCAATTGACATGCGAGGTAATGAGTCATTTGACTGTTATTAAAGATGGTTAAATGGAATAAAGTCAGCGTGCAAATCTGTAAATTTTATTTCTCTAGCATTGGAGTTTAGTTATACCGTTTGACTCTGCCAAAAACTCTTTAATTCATGGAATTCTCAAAGCTACAGGAACCTTAAGCAGAGGATTTTATAATTGTTAATAGCATAAGGTAAAATTAGCAGCATATGTTCGGATAAATTATTAAGTGACATATACACCAGTAAAAAGGGTTGTGAAAATTTAATGGCAGGTGAGATAATCGAGTGTCTCTAATACATTTCTAAAATTTGTGTACTTACTTGCTGCAGGTGTATTTTGTGTTAATATTTCTTGAGTGTTGGACCGAGTTGTGAAAGTCTGTGAATAGGTTGCCTTGAAATTGTAATGGCCAATGTTACAATTTATGTTTTCTGTGGAATTCACATTGAAATCAACATGAATATTTTCCATTGGTTGCTGTTAATGCATTTGTAATAAATGGTGAAAGCTTTTCGAGAGGACATTGCATATAATAGAAACATAATTGCCATGACCTTTTCCCCTGCTCGAATTTGAAGAAATTTGTGTCATGTGAAGGATTGAATGCTCATCTGTTGTAGCCTCAGCGGTGGACTGCAGAACTGCGTGATAAGTTTTTTAAGAAGTTTTGTCAATTTGAAAATTTGTATTCACAGGATCCTCTTAACTAAAATTAAGCAAAATATATAAAATGGTCAAGTGTAATTAAGTCAGTGCCTAAATTTGTATATATTACGTAGCTGTGAGAGTGAAGGCAAAGGTAAAAAATTGAATGTAAAAATAGACTATATGAAGAAAACTAACCATTCGGCATTTGCAGGAAAGGTTGTCTCACATTGCAAGGAGATTGAGCCTCAACATTTACTATAGTTGAAGAAGAATTGGTTGATAGTAGTGGTGATTCTACATTGAGCCTCAAGTGATGAATCAGTACACGGAAGAAAAGTGTATAAAGAATAAACGAAAAATGTAATGGACTTTTACTAAGAAGTGTTGTGTTATTCAACCTGTTGAAACATCGTGATTCAGTTTTCGTCTCTTGTTTGCTAATATTTTGTATCTAGCTTTTCTAGCATGGTTGGTGCCATTGAACTCCATTAGGCAATACCAGAGTGGGGTGAAGAAAGCCAAGAAGTTGCAAATCAGTGCGCGCCTTTGAGTTGACGTTTTTTGTATAAATATTTGTTTACACGAAATATTCTGCAATGAGCGGGAAAACAGAAGGAAAACTTTTGTTTCATGAAAATGTATTTAGAAATGCAGCCTTTTTTGACAAACTGTGAGAGGTTAAAATACAATATCCAATAATATTAAATGGGAATATAAGCCTGGTCAAGCTCATTAGAAGGTATACATATTTCTTAATCGGCTGCTTTCTTCCATTCAAGTGACGTGGAAGATTTTGATATGACAGGCACTATACTTCATTGCTTCTCTTTTATATGCAATGCCTTTATTAATTAGAATTTCTTTAAATACTAATTCATTTAAATAGAAATTCATTTGCATGAATAGCATTAGAAAATGAAAACGTGTCAGATTTACTATTTGCTTTCTCCAAACTAAATCAGCCCAGTTATCGACGATCTTATTCCAGTTTTGTTTGAATATTAGATGGAAAATTTTAAAGCATCCGCCACAAAAAATAGCCATAAACAGCATTTATAATTCAGAAAATTTTATACAAAAAAGAAGTAAAGATAAACATAGCTCATGAGCATTTTTGCATATTGAATGAAGGAAGGATATGATGAAAAGTTAAATTCTACACGCTGAACTTGCAACAATTAAACTGGAAACATTCCAGGAGCAAAGTGATTCACATACTTAGCTTCCATATCTTGCTTCCAAGTAAAATACGCCACATGCAGTATTTTGTATTGACGCGATTGTTGAAACCTTGATAAAATTAATCCTTCCACTCCAGGCATGCCCTGCTTCACTAATTCTGTTAATGAAATAATGTCTTGGTGATCAAGAAATTTTGGCATATGATGTGGCTGAAGTCCTGGTAACTTCATTTCAACGCTCCATGACAATGTCCCGTTGATCGTTTCCCTTAAGCTTACAATAGACATGATGTGATCGTTCGTGTCTCCTGGCAGGTGTAATAGGGCGACTCTATATTCGTATTCGATTTAAGAGTGACATACAGAGTGATAATTTGGAGGTAGATTCAGCACATTCCATACCTTTGAAACAACCGAGTAACAGATTATCAATTCAGGTAAGTTCTCATTTGTTGCAGAATAATTGATCCAGTAGACCTCTCCATTTAAGGCAATAATCCGAGGACTTAATTTATAGAATTCACCTGCACATCCCTTTGTTCGACTCCACTTTTGATCCTCCGAGGAATACAACTGATACATCAGAAATTCATTATCCAATCTATACCTGTAAGTATGAATGCTATAATAATGAACACTGCCTGGAACGTAGTTGAATGATAGAGTGGATAATAGCACCTGCAAACCATCATTGGGTGGTCCTGGAATGACTCTTTTCTTTCCTGTTAGGACGTTCCAAATGAGGATTTTCAGATTCTTTTCCTCATCTAAATAAGACATACATAAGTTGCCATTTTGATTGCCTATAATGTTCACTTCGACGCAACCCCTAAAATGAGGTAGCAGGGGAAAGTATAGCCGCTCACCTGTGTTGGGGCATAGTCTGAAAAATGCATTTGAAGCTCCACCCCATTCAAAATACCAAACATGAAGTAGGAATGAAGGTTGTACCGCTGAGCATAGCTTATGGTGCTTATTGAGGAAAGCTTCACTTCTAAGTATTTGGTTCCACTCATGGGAAACACATCTACTCCTTCCAATGGTAGGAGCATCAGTTCGTAGCAAGATTTCTATTAGCAGATCCGTTGGCAGCATTGGATCTTACTTGCCGCAGGAACTATGCTAAACTCTTTCTCGTTGGAGTTCAATGAACGGCAAAAGTTACTTTGTGTGAGTTTCAATGAGAATAGATCGAGATGTCTTTGTTCTGTGTTGTCGACATATTTGAGTTGGTTTAGCTCATGATAAATATTAAATTGAAATATTTCACCACAAAAAATTTATCTTTTTTCGTGTTCTCTCCAAAATGGAGGCTTCAATCAAATATCGAGACTACTTTAGATACCTGGTGACTGTGATTAAATGTCACGGGGCTCCATGAGTGTCAGATTGAGTTCTTGTGGTGAACAATGCTCATGCGTAACCTGCAGCAGATATCAAAATGATTGATGATTATGACTTGTTGTCAATGTTAATAGTTGATAAAACTATAGCAAATTATCTAGCCAATTCCCTTTTCATTTCATTTGCACTTGGTAGATAACTTTAGTGGTTAGAAACGAACCAGAAAATCATAGCATGAATTTACAATCTAAATAGACCTTCCTAGTCTTAGTTACACAAATCACTGTGAAAAGCAAGGGTGACGTGTTGTCAATAATATGTGCAAATCCTAAGTACAGTCAAAACGAAATTTATATTCTAAGGGGCAACTTCCTATGAAAGTTTTGCTGTTTCTATGATAATTATGCTTGTCCAATTCATACGTTTCTGTACGTGTCCAATTGAGAAGAGCGCTATCAATAGGTGACCAAATTGTTAAAGCATGATGTTTAGTGGGGGTACATAAACTTATTGCTTTATATGGGTCGTCAAAATAATTTGATTAAACAGTGTGCATGAAAATTCCAACCGAGTTATTAATTCATGATTATTAAGCGCCAGGTTTTGGCTTAATTATCATGCTCGTTTGTGTATATCTTAAATTTATAAGCTATTAGAACTAAATAATGGACGCTGAATAGCCAAGAACGCAAAATGATAAGGGAGATAGCAAACCATGATATAGACAATGATTTAATTAGGCTACGATATCAGTCCTAAAAGCATCAATATAACAACATGTTCTTAAATACATGCCTAATCATGCCTCTAATTACTTTTACAAAGGGAAATAGAGAGGCTTGCCAAAAGGACTTACCAAAACTATACTAATAACATGCATTGTAATAAGCTGAACTTGGTCAAGTTCAACACAAAAGAGTGATGCTAAATCTATGGAAGCATAGAGGATTAACATTAGCAACATAGGAGTTTTAAGCATAAATTTTCTTCTTCAAACTGGATAGAAGCTTTCATAGAAGGTATTGACTGATCTGAGCTTTACATCACCTTCGTAGTTGGCCCACAGCAGTGTTCTCCTTCCGCAACCAGAATAAAACCTCCTCAAATGTATATGAGTAAATTCAACGCCCTCCTCATCGTTGACCTCAACATGCCTCTCCAACACGTGTATAACGTCATTTTCAACCATAACGGCGGGAATGAACGAAGGACCATTCCCACCAACCTCAAATAGTTTGGTCCACACAATTTCTTCATTGACAACATCTGGTTGCCAAATCACAGAGTTATAGGCCTGGAAATTGTGATCATTAATAGCAATGCAAAGGTGTCCATCTCGATTCAAGAGGGTGTGACAAGTTGTGAGGGCCTCGCCTGGAAGGGGAAGTTGCTGGAATTCTGCGGTAAGCGGAGAGAAAGACACAATGTAGGGCGGAAATTCCGTTTCATTGCTGTGTGACCAGGTAGCCCAGAAGACGATTCTGTTAACGGTCACGTATTGAGGATCAAGTCTCCGCACGTAAGGTGGGCACTCCAATGGAGGAGACCATGATCGCACGGAACTATTAAACAGCGTGAAAACTGTCCGAGGGTTGTCGCCAAGTTCCAAATAGATAGAAACGACAGCATAGTTCACAGTTTTTGGAAAATACAAAAAGGCAAGTAGAAATGAAGTTTCATCGCCTATTTCATGAATGTGATCACTAATAACAAACTTGCGACGGCTAATTGGGTTCCATGCAACCAAGTTACTGACGACACCAACAGAGGAATACCTCATGTAGAAAACACCTTTGTCAATTCCAACAACATCGAACCAGCCCTGCTGAGTCATTAGAAAGGGCAAGGTTGCAGGAAATCTCTGGCCCGTGTGGGAGCTCATTTTGATTATCCAGTCCGAGGATCTCCTAGATTCATCATTATGGCCGAAGTGGCCAAACAAACTGCATCCTCTCTTTCTCCAGCAATTCTCTATTTCGGCAACAAATTCTTGAGTACTCAGGGATTCCATCCAAAAATGATTAGTTGCTTGGACTCTTATCAGAGTCTTGGCATCACAATGGATGAAGATTCTGAAGAGAAGATCATCTGGGAGCTTCGGCATAAAAACCCCAGAGGGAGGAATGTCACTCATTTGCAATAGATATGAGAATAGAAAAATTGGGGTGTGAGGAGTGACAGAGTTATGTCAAAGTAAGTTGTTAAATAGGCTGATGATGGGAATGCCTTTCACGTAGCATTTAAGGCATAACCAATGTAATAGTGTCAATGGGTTAATGTAGTAGTTCCTTTAATGTAAAAATACTCTTTGTTCTATTTGTTGCAAATATAGGAATACTCTAGTCAATGTAGGCACATATAGTTTTGTTGGAGGATTTGTCCATTCACAGGCTTTTTGTCTGCAATGGAAATATTTGATATATATATATAAATTTTTTTTGGAAGTATATTTATATATAATTGTTTTTTACATTGTTGCATATAAAAACTTTAAAAAAAATGCATGATAGAGTTGCGTGTATCTGTTGGATAAGTGATTTTTAAATATATTATGGTTCAATATGAACTAATCTTTGTATGTGAAATAAAATTTAAGATGAAACTAAATACTAAAAATTAATTTGATATGTATTGAAAGTAATATCTTGAGAGGATAAGTGTTACCTTCGTTTTTAGTGACTTCATATTTATATTTTATTTATCAGTTGATTGATTGATAAGTCATTGATAAAGTAGATTCAATAGATTTGGCTAAAGATATGCTAGGTCATAAAAATTCAAGAGTAGAACCTGATACAATCTAACTTAATAATTATATCCACTAAAAAAGTTTATTTTACTTGAAATATTAAACAATACAAATCATTTGTTTATCTTCGCATACAATGATGATAAATAATCGATAAATATTTATTCAAAATTAGCTTATAATTTAAATCAAATATTCGACTTTCTTAGTTATTTTATCTTAGTATGTTAAATGTTATATTTTAAAAAAAAATTAGCACCGATTGAGATTATTTAAAAGTTCGAATGTTCTATAATTTTTACTGTAAATTGTATATAATGGGTAATTTCAAATATCATATCTATTTTGAGTTAATTTTCAGAACAAAATACTATTGATTAATTGATAATTCTTTGTTAATCAACCATGGAAAATTTTTTTTAATAATCGTTAAGCCAGGAAAAGTAATTATTCGTTCAACGAAATTTAGTAAAATTATGTTATCAGCGGTGATGCTCTGTAAATGTATCCTAATGTGTTGATAATATATTAGATATGAAAATCTTCGTTTATTTTATAAGTTCATTTATATATGCATTTTCGTTCATGATCTAAATTGCAAAAAAAAAATGTTTCTCTCTTAGAAATCAAGTAGGTGTTAAAAGGTGCTCAGTTACAATATGATTTCAAAGAAAAAGATAGTCAAGTAAGATGTGACAGGTGTGATGAAGTGAGAAGATATCATGAAATTATCAGCAGATTATCTACTATTGGAAGTGCAAATTACGGTTTCCTTACATTTTAACCATAAATAATTTTTCATATAAATAATATTTTATCATCTACACAAATAGAGCGCAGCAGAATTTGCTGTGAAGGCAACAAAACAATGCCCTCTGGAGATCTAGTCACAAAGATTACAATTTAATAATAAAATAAAGGTTTTCCAGAAAATTTAAGAGCATGATAAGGTCAAATATATTTAGTATAATTCGCTATATTCACTCGGGTGCCATCAATAAAAATAACTGTCCTCACCTAAAATAAATGAACACACACATAGAAACATATGTTGGTAGGAATTAGAGAAAATGGTTTAAGTATTTTAAAACATTTTAAAATTTCCTTTTTTTAATCTAATTCAGTATGATAGGGTCAAATATATTTAGTACTCATGTTTACTTTCTTGCTTGTTCTTGTAACTGGGCTGGAATTTTTTAAATTGAAGAAATTTGTTTAAAACATGCAACTTACATTAATCACAAACTAAAATGCGATAGCAAAAGCATAGGCACAAATTCCATTTGAGTAAGTACTAATCCAACAATTTTGGTCAATGATGGATTTCTTATAGATATATAATCAATTGTAATCGAGAGTATCAGGAACGTAAGCAAAGGCATAGGCACAAATTCCAAACGATCCCACATGTATCATAGGGTCATCAATTCCACTGACCCTGGAAGTAGTTGGATTCCAAACAATAAGTATCGGTGGACGACCCTCACGAACATACCTCACTGCTATGTTACCATTCTCCGAACCAACAATGTCTATCCTTCCTTGGTTATTCCTTATGAAAGGCATACTCAAAGCTTCTCTGGTCCCAGTTTGTGTGTCAAATCTCATAACCCAACTCCCAATAGCCCTTGTCCCCTTCATTCCGAAATGAACGAAGGTTGAAGTTGCTCGAGCTTTTGCACGCTTGAGATGCATGTAAATGAAATTATCAGAGGTGAGCTGATCACGCCAGAAGGTTGATAATGATCTACTTCGACCAACTTTTCTACCATCTGTGCGAGCAAATATCTCCAAGAGAAGTTTGTCTGGGAGAGCTGATAAAGGCAGCTGTTGATTATCGGCAGTATTCATTTGGAATGGAAGAAGATGAAAGGGCAAGTTCCAAGAACTGTTGGGAGTAGCCTTTTGGAACGCTGAGGCCACTGCGTATTTGATCTGTGTCTAATTTAGGCAATAAAGGAAATATGCAATAATAAACTAACTGTTCTTAATTCGGTCTGTGGACAAAAAACATTAGCTTTATTGTCTAGTTAAAAATAAGCTAGAAGCAGCAAATAGCGGGTCACTGTGTTAACTTCACAGTGAATATGGTTGGAAACTAATTACCTCCAATCTTATATCATAATATATTAGACACATCATTTTACTGTAGTGTGATTGACCGATCAGTAGCGAAGAATCAAAACTTTTTCTTGCTTGATTGACGTAGAGCACAACTGCAGCTGCTATCTTTGGAAAATGGTAACACTGCATATGAGGATTTAGTGTTTAACATGGGTAAATGTGTAGAGAACCAAAAAATCACTCATTTCTTTCTACCTGCAATCATGTTAAGAAACCCTATAAAAGTATATTTTAAGTTTTATTAGAATGAGGCAGGAAATTTTTATGATGGGAAGTGTTTGATGTTAGTTGAATTGATAGTGTAGTAAATTCAAATATTTTTATAATTAAAGTGAATTAGTCACCGAGTAACACAGACATAGGCCTCTGTTAGAAAAATTATTATATGAATAAGGATAATAATTAGAATATAATATAATTAATAACAAAACAGCTTCTTAAGCTTCAGTAAACAAATAAAAAAATTAATATGCATATAGGAGTAATCAGTAAGCAAGCAATCCTTCGGCACTTTTTTTTGTTTAATTTCTTGCTTACGTGGGCATCAACTTTTATATGTGGAACTTGCAGTGAAATTTTTGAAGATTATTGATAAGTATATCAACATGGACACACTTCTGTAATGTTATACCATATGAATTTGATGCATATAATTTTAAATGTAATATTATTTTTTAAATAAAATGTAAACAGTAAACTGAATTTTTTTTCTCACTGAAATTAATAAGGAAACTTATTTTTAAAAAATATTTACAAAAATTTTATTCACAAAAAAAGCCCAGCTATTAAGTGATTATTAAAATAAGATAGGAAATGTTTAAGATGAAAAGTAGTTGCTTTGAATTGATTGGCTAGTGCGTACAGTTTCCAACACTGCTATAATTACTTCCAAATTTAAAAGCATGCTGCATGAATCAATCACCTATTTTATTTTATTTATTTTTTTTAGTTTCTTACTTAGATATGCATGAATTTTTATATGTGAGACTTACAGTGTTTTCTGCTAAGGTCATTGATAAGTTTATCAACATGGACACACTTCTGTAATGTTATTTAAGTAAAATGTAAACAGAAAAGTGAATTTTTTTCCCACTGAAAATAATAAGGGAACTTAGTTTTAAAGAATATTTAGAAAAATTTTATTCACAAGAAAATCCCAACTTTTAAGTGATTATTAAAAAAAGGCACAAAATGCTTAAGATGAAAAGTAGTTGTTGTGAATTGATTGGCTAGTTGAGTAGTTTCCAATACTGTTATAATTACTTCCAAATTTAAAAGCATGCTACAGGAATAGGAATCTGTTAAAATTTTTTATATAAATAAAAATGTTTGCATATATTTTGATGCATAATATCTCTTTAAATTGTATTGCGGCTTTTTTTTATACCGTTAACAGTTATGAAATTTAAATAGTGAAATAATTTAAAAAATTATAATACTGGTGACAACAATAACAATAATAATAAAAAGAATTATAACAAC
>JASCZI010090639.1:25085-51461 GCA_036250425.1 Stylosanthes scabra | reverse complement strand
TGTGACATGTGATAGGAAAGACATATATATATATATATATATATATATATATATATATATATATAAAATAGCTGGCACTTCATTTATATGCAAGTTCTTCTTTTTCAACTCTCCTTATTACAATCCGAAGTTAACAACTCCATCGACGACAACCGCACACAGCCACCTCATTTCAAACAGTTCTTGTTATATTCCCATAACGCTCGCCCTGTCAGCAACAAATGGAAACCTCAATGAGCCGTTTCTCCTATTTCGCCGTGACGAAGGGATTTCGCCCAGGAGTGTACTCTTCCTTCGATGAGGCAAATCAACAGATAAGGAACTTCCCTACACTTGAGTATCAGGGTTTTAATAGCCTCCTCTTGGCTAATAATGCCTATGAAGAGAGGATGTTCTGTATTCATTCTGACATGGAGGCCGTTGAAGAACAGCTCCAGGCGATAGGGATTACTAATCGCTCACCGCCGACCACACCAAGAACTGTTGCCGTTGAAAACGGCCGTCTTGCTCCACTGGTCGGAGGCATAGTGTGGCTTCCAGCCGATCAGAGTGCCTCATACTCGTATGCACTGAACAACAACATGGAAAAATTGCTGGAGAAAGTCTGCTACAACACCTCCATACCACCACCGTGCTTCTTCCGTGAAGAAGTTTTTGTAACAGAGGTAGGTCCAGTGTACAGGTTTAATGTGTGTCTTCCAGGAAACCCAGTAGAGCGTGGACTCCGTGCCAAGAGACGATTCTCCCCAATAGAAGACGATGCAAAGGATGATGCAGCTTTCAGCATGCTCAACCTCCTCCTAAAAAAACCGGAAGAGAAATGAGGGACTTCAACTATCTTCGTGCAAGACGTCTGGAAGAGGAGAACTTCAACATGCGCCAGCAGATTGAGGCTCTGCAAGCCCGGGTCAAGCAGCTCGAGTCAGGTAGCGAGGACAGCCTTCACTTTGCCACTTCCCCATAAATTTTCAGATTCCCCAGCAACTTTACCCTGCATATGTGTCCTATCTTTTGTTTATTTTTATTTCAGTGCATGTCATGTAAAAACTTGTCTGTGTGTAATGCATCGTTGCAATCCAGTTAATGTTTCAATCTAGCCTTCAAGTTCATGCTAATTCCGTCAAATTCTTATTCATTATTTTCAGCGATTAGTGTTTGCCTAATATCATTACGCTAAACAGTGACTAAACCAATTCTCATTTCAAAGAAAGAAGCACTCATTCGATTCGGGTTAACATAAATGCTAAGTTTTTTCGGCAACGAAATGTATTATACTATAGTGATCATTATTAATGTATCTTGTTCCAAACAGATTGGGAGAAAATCTAAGGTAAATAAATGTAATATGCGCTAGCACAACCAAATAATTAGATGTTACAATGACAGCTGCATGTATACAAAGGGGAAGGTTCTAATTGAAGTTGATGAGAAAGCTTTTTGGGCAAGGATACATGGTCTTTACCTATACCAAGCAAATTGGATTTACAAACTTTGAACTAAAAGTACAAATGTTAATATGTGATCATCCTGATTACTAACCCTTTTAATTTTCTGATTCCAAGAAACGAAAAGTTTACTAACGAATTGCATATACTTATGAATTAAAAGGGTTCAAATAGTTGGCACCTCACTTAGCTGAAGTGGTGTATCAAGTTATAAGCATAGATACGTGGTCTATATGTTAAAAAGGCAGGCCCGGCCCTGGGGGTAGGCCCAAGGGGCAACCGCCCAGGGCCCAGCAAAAAAAAAATTTCGATGTTATTTGAAGGGTCCAATTCATTAGTAAGTATGATAGTCTAAGGGCCCAATCATAAGTCATGTGTATTGAGTAGAAATGCACTTTCTAGAGAAATGAAAAGCAAAAAGAAAAGCTGTCATTACTCCTTTTGCTTCTTCCAAAAAGTAAGTAATTACTTCCTTGAAAATAGAAACTAAAGCCCCAAAAAACCAATGCTATCAATTTACTTTTTTCATCAGCAATTTTTGGGAAAACAAGTAGCAATAATTCAAGTAATTTTAATCTTCTGGCTCTACAAAACTCCTCGTCTTCCACCTTGCAACGGCTGGGAATTCTTGGCTTCTAAAAATGATGTTTGCAACGGTATTTTTTTATTAATTACTTTGCTATATAAATCAGTTTCTTACTTTGCAATGCGTTTTGGGATCACACGAGTCGCATCTTATACTATTTTCATCGAAGTTCTACAATCCGTTTACAGGTACGTACTTCGACTAAGTTCTTAGTAGCATTATTTGATTTGAAAGTTGGCGCATTATTTTTAAAAGGGGCCTACCTCGAAAGTTAGTTTAATATATTGCCAAAGGCCCCAAAAATGTCGCCTGTAAAAAGGTAGAAATGTAATTAAGCGATCATCATCATTACTAAAACTATTTTACAGATGTTTAGCATGCAAAACATTTACGGAATAATATAGGTGTCAAATGATACATATGAAAATTCCTCATTTCTTGACACCAGCCTGCAAAATCCTAATTAGTCCACTTAGTTTCTAAGCAATAAAGCTTATATTTTAATATAGATTGCAAACTACAACATAATATATATAATAATAATGCCTTATATGCTATATTATTCAAAGCCATATTAGTCGCTCTTCCTTTTGGCCCCGGCGCACCGGAAATTTTTGTTGTTAGAGGCTTGCACGTTCACATCAAAACCGGGAGTTCCACCTAGATCAACAACTTCCTGAGAGTCAGCTGACCCAGATTTAATGGGAGTTTGAACACCATCTCCACAATTACTCTCACTCGCCGATTCTTGTGAATTTTTAGATCAGATACGTTACTTAGCAGAAAACACTTTCCTTCGGTCAGTACCAAATTAAATGAAACTCACCTTAAACAAAGAAACAGCTGTAGAAGCTCCCAACTCAGGCTCACCCCCAACATATCCAAATGTATCCAAACCATTTGAAAGACTTTGCTCAGCTTCCTCCTAAACATTTAACAAACATCAAAAGCATGTTGAATCAATTAGCACCTACCCCTAATCTGTAGGAAAGATCACATAAACTTACAGAAACTACCAAAGCCTGAGAACTATATTGCTCAATTAAAGCTTCGTCATCAGTGACCTTGAGAACACTGTAGACGTGATCAACATTGTTTATGTTCCTCCTGCTGACCGAAAGTTTCAGCAAGCACTTTTTTTCCAGAATTTCTTCAAAGATCTTAGGATAACTTAGTGCAGATTGATCCGTCTGTGTGCACAATCAATTAGGATGGAAAATTACGATTATATTCTGAGGATACACAATATAATACAAATTAATCGACAGCCTCAGCTGAAAGTTATAAGGCAGAAAACTCACAATAGAGTTCATCACTTCCCTCGCAGATTTCCCCACTAACATAACCGCTTCTGAATTCCAAAGCAAAACATTAATGCAGTCAGTCCCGTCTGTGATAATCACGATGAGACGATACCTATAGCATCCCACACATATCAATTTTTTTTTGCCTAAAAGAATTAACAATCTAAACCAATTAAATAGTTTCCTGGAAACAAAGTGGAATTAACAGAACATACTTAAGAGGAGGCTTAGATCCCAGCTTCCCACAGTCGTCACAATTGTATCGATCACTTTTTGTTCCTACTTTTTTGAAACAGTTTGTACATGATGCATAGCACCAATCCTTCACCCCAGCTTGAATAGAGACCAACTCTCCCAGCACCCAGCATTCCACCTCCTACATGTAATCAAAGCACAACAATTATCAATCGCGGACCAATGCTTAGGTATCTTCAAACAGGCAGAGTTGCAATTTGAGTTCACTTATTCAGATCGACACATTACCTGAGTCATGTTAAGGATTGACTCAATTGTTTCAATTGTAATAGAACCGCCGGCCAGCTCACTCCCAACAGAGTACTGTGACTGAGTGGGGATTTCCGCAATACCTTGAGTTGCCTTGTCCCCCTTCGCTATCAAGCTGAATAGAATAGTAGATTTGGAAATTAATTTGCAAATGAGGAAGGACAAAAATTGAAATGGAATAGTTGGCAAATATCATTAAATATGGGAGAAAGCAAAATAAAAGCACAAAAAGCTTGCAAATAAAGAAACTGAAACATGCATTCATGACGATAAGTTAGCAAGACGGTAATTAACGGGAAACCGATACTCTGAGCCTCCTAATCATATTAACTTTGGAACAAATAAAAAATATATCATAGCATAACATAATCGGCATATTATAAAACACAGAGAACAAATGCATACACATGAGTGAAAAAAGACAAAATTTCATCCTAGGCAACCTATCTAAAGCTGTGGAGAAAGCTCTAATAAAAAATACACGAAACAATGTATTCCTATATAGATCATTCCCAACAACTGGCAAACTCAAGTGAGTATAAAGCATTTGGACCCCAAATCCAAAACCACTTCAAGCCAGGCAAC
This sequence comes from Stylosanthes scabra, assembly GCA_036250425.1. Taxonomy (NCBI): domain Eukaryota; kingdom Viridiplantae; phylum Streptophyta; class Magnoliopsida; order Fabales; family Fabaceae; genus Stylosanthes; species Stylosanthes scabra. Next base: position 47,037 of record JASCZI010090639.1, on the reverse strand, counting down.
CTATTTGAAGTTGTGAAGAAAGCTCTAATCAAAAATACATGAACCATCAATCAACCAAGCACAAATAAAAAAAAAGGCACAAATTGAACCATTTCCAAGACCATAAAAGAACACACACCTTTCCTTAAACTGCACAAACTCTGGATACTCCGAACTGAATAAGATACGCGAAGAATGATAGGTACTTTGAATGCTGGTTTCATTTAGGTAGTAGTTTGGCTTGAACAACTGAGCAATCATGACAACAGGATCAAGATTACTTCAAAGGAGGAATTCATTGAACTGCCCAATCATTTCAGCCCCAAACAACGTGCACTTAATTGTATTTCCCCTGTCCTTGCAAAAAAATAAAAAATAAATAATAATAAATCTCAGATATCACTCCAAAAGACATAATACATGCATCTATTAAGCAAGAAAATGAACACATTTGAAACATAAACATACTCTAAATCCTCCAAGTGCACAGCCATCCTTTTACTCGCTTCGCCCGTACGCGTAACCATGTCAATGATTTCCTCCTTGCCAACAACTTGACCAATACAATCTGAAAGATTTCAGAAACAATTGAACTCAAAGACCTTGCTGAACATTAATCTTTAACAAATGAATAAAAATCCAACTATTAAAAAACGTTACCTATCAAGTGACACTGGCCAGCTTGTGTCATGGCAACAACCCCAGAAAATGGAGTAATGTGAAAAGGACTGAAAGGAAATGCATCATGAGGAAGCAACCTGACACAGGTCTTCAAATAGAAGCTTAACTTGAACTTATGAGGAGTACTCCTAACGCCTCTACCAGGGGTTTGAACTATGAAACCCTTCATGTTGTAAACTCCAAACTCCCTTATGAGCGTTTTGTAGACCACAAAATCACCCTTTGAAATAGAACATTGAATACGATCCCCCTGCACATTTTCCGATTAAATGGTCAACGACAGGACAGACTCAACTAACGACGAAACGAAAAGAGAACCAAATCCAGCTGAACCACCAAACACACTAAGCACAGCAAAACATACCTCTTTATCCTGCAGGATCAACTCCACCGAGTAGTAATCACTTGGGTCGTTATGACATGGCAGCTGATACATGCGGACCACCCCGACCACCACATTCCAGGCGAGCTTTTTTGCTTTGATATCAGCAACTCTGTCCGTTCCATTCGAGGGCTGACCTGCTCCGGTCGCGATCGCCATGGCAAATTTGACACCGTGTTGATGTATAAACAAACAAAGGCTTCGAGATGTACAATTTTCTGACCCCCAAAACTCTAACCCCGTATATAAAGAAGAAGAACACAGGCGCGGATATGCCCCACTTGGAAATTGAAATCAGGCAGCAATGGAATGAGAAGGCGCGCCCAAATCGCGTAAGCAATAACCACCAGATAGAAGGCCAATCGATCCGTGTGAAATCACATCCAACGATCCATATTTGATTTGGAGGAGAAATATAACTTCGATCGGCCAGGATCCCTCCGCCATTTGAGGACTGCCATATGAAGAACCACCGGTTAGAACCACGAACGATCCGTGGCAACCCAAATCCAACGACCAACATTTGATTCAGGGTGGAGACATTGGATTGGATGGCAAGGATGGTTCTTGAACTTGGCGAGCTGCGCTCTAACCAGCGGACAAAAGCTGAAAACTCTCGACAATGAGAAGACGGGAATGCGAAGTGAAACTGTTTCCAACTTATCATCATAACTTATAAATTTAGTTTTTTATTTTTATTTTTATTTTTTATCTATTGACACGCGTCGTGTCAGGGCTTTGGCAAACACTGTGTTGCGGGCCTTCTTTTATATAGTAGTTTGATAGTAAAAATTGAAAATATGTGTTGATTATATCAATGAAGAAAAGAACGAACAAAACAATATCAAGGACATGAATATATATACAAGGGAAAGAAATAAACTTTATACGCTTGATGCTGTCAACTTGCAGTAGCATCCATATTCAACACTTCACAATTTCTTATTTTATTTTTTTTTACAAACATTTAACATTTCGAAATTTTAATGCTAATATCAATATATCATAAAACACACCAAAACATCCTCTTCATTCAAATAAGCCACAAATTGACAGAATTTGCTCCCAACTTTTGTCTTCTCGCCTCTAATTGTTAGTTTACTGTGGTCAACTACATTGCTGCAAAACAACATAAAGAAAATGGGCAACCTCTCCAGACTTGGAACAACAATGTTCCATGAAAGGCCAACATGGAAAACCTGAAAAACTCTTCTAGTACTATATGTACCTACCAACCAGCCTACCATAGTTCAAGGCCAGAAATTTCTGTAGTTCTCAATGACAATGGCAACGCTTCTACATTAGGTTTCCATGCCACAGCTCTGGGCCTTCTTTGAATGCTAAAAACCATTTTGGATCATTCCCAACTTGTTAGGGCTTTTGAGAGTTGAGACCCACTATGATTATGTCAAACTAATATCCCATTATGTGAGGCTTATCCAAGTTTCTGCATATCCAATAACTCCACTTCATAGACCCATTCTGCTTGCTTCTCTAATTTGAACATCTTGCATTGTCCTTAGATGATCATACCTCCCGCTAGGTGTGCTCCTGTTAGATGTTGCTTCATAATAAGTGCACAAGATATTTGAAAGAAAAATAGAAAACAAAAGTACAAGAGGAAGAACTTAACAGAAGATTATAACACACCACAGACCACAGTCACCAAAACGCCAGTCATTTCATGCTTGCCCTTATTTATTTAACTTTTTTTATTTTTTAAATTTGATAGAACATCCTTAATTAAATAATAATTATGCACCTCCTTGACTTTGGCTAATAATCATCCTGCTTATTATGCCACTAACATCTATTTTACATGTCAAGTGTATTAGCAATCTTGTTTATGAATATGAACAGAAAACTACCGCCATATTTGGTGTGATTACAACTTCCATTCAGCTGCATTTGCGCAACGGTAGTGAATTCATGCTCCTGACCTATCATAAATGTAATATTTGCTATATCACAATAAGACTCAAATGAAGTGACCAAGATTAAAGTACATAAAAATTCCACATCATTTTGTTTTTCAACAGGTGTTGCTAAACTTGGCAGGAAATGTTACAGTTGAAATATGAATTATGGTAATGCCAATAACATACCATTAGACTTACGAAATTTGATTCTCTTGACTGCCCACATGTCTACTACCTTGGCACATGGCACTGGACAAAGATATTCAGCCTACTCAGTCTGTAACACAAATAGCAATTAAGGATGATGATGATGATAAGATTATAATAAATGAATAAATAATACTTTTATTATTACTACAGTACCATATTACTGTTATTTCTGTAAATATAATTATATATCTCAACATTGTATATTGACCAGAATACGCAGAATCACAGACTATCTAAATTCTGATTTAGATTTGGTCCAGATAGAATGAGAGACAGTCAACAAATTTGGTAATCAATCAGTTAAAGCACTATTTTCCAAACGCAAAAGCTGCAAGATAGCCAATAACTTATGGATGTCATGCAAAAACGAGAATCAAATGCTGTAGTTAGATATTTGATATTTCATTCTTAAAAAATACTTCATCTATACCAAAACAAATCTCTGATGGTAGTTGAAATATTAGTCAAAAAATAAATATCACAGTTATTAGCAAGTTGGGCAATTAGATGTATCAGTACAATAATTATTAATAACCATACAATAAAATGGATGTACAAGAGTGACGCAGCTATTAGGAAGCACAGATTTAATTATCATTATACTATTTTAAATGGGATACCAAATAACATTTAGCAGGCAAGTTTATCAAACCGGCATTATAAGTAGAAATTATGTCGAAAAACATACCGGCACCTCCTACCCCTCATTTGTTGTGCCAGTATATCAGAACCTCACGAATTCTATCATCTGGCAAAATACCCTTTGCTATCATTTCGCTATATAGGTTATGTGCCTGATCTTTCAATCCATGCTTACAATACCAAGCAATCAGCACAGTATAAGTTACAACATCGGGTCTAACAGCATCTCTGTTCATTTTATCAAACAGCCAGGAGGCCAAATCTATTCGGTTTGACTTGCAAAATCCATCAATCAAACATGTATATGTAATTACATTTGGGAAACAGCCCTCCCTTGACATTTCTTCAAATATCGCCCAGGCTTTTTTCAGTTCTTCAGCATTACAAAAGCCAGCTATTAAAGATGTATATGCAATCTGATCGAGACACAGACCTCTTTCTTTCATTTCATTGAAAATGGCATAAGCTCCATGCATTTTGCCAGTACGGCTAAATATGTTGAAAAGAATCGTATATGTGATGATGTTGAAAGTGATCCCTGCCTTTACCATTCTTCTGAATAACATCACAGACTTCCTAAAATTGAATTGTTTGGCAAAGCCTGATATAAGAGTACTATAATTAACAACTCCAGGAAGTGCATTCCTTTTGAACATTATTGGCAAGATCTCCAATGCCCTTTCTGGATAACCTTCTTTGCAAAGCTTGTACATGATTGCATTATATGAATGTGAGTTGAGGGTAATTCCCAGATCTGATAATTCCTCGAGTAGTGTTAATGATTCTTCCAGGTGACCAGCCCTGCAATATCCATTAAGAACATAATTGCAAGCAATGGTATCTGGCCAGATACCATCTTTCAGCATGATATTAAAAACTTCCAATGCCTTGTCATAGAGTCCCAGTTTGTAGAATCCTCTAATTAGAAAGCGGAAACTAAAAGAAGTAGGAACCAAATTATTGCTAATCATCTCCTGCAAAAGCTTGATGGCTGAATCCATATCACCCTGCAAGCAAAATCCATTTATTAAAGTTTCATAAACAGTTTGATCATATTCACAACCAGAAGCACCGATGCTATTGAAAATATCTATTGCGCATTGCATCAGCCCACGCTTGCAAAGACCACGGATAAGGGGAGTGTAGCTAACAACAGATGGTTTTATTTGGAAGCGTTCCATTTCCTTCATCAAGTAAAGACTTTTTTCTACGTAGCCTTTCTTGCATAATGCATCAATTAAAATGCTGTAGCTATAAGCATCAGGCACTACTCCAGAGTTCTTCATTTCTTCTAGAACCTTGGAAGCTTCATGAACTGCACCTCTTGTACAGAAACCACGAAGTACAGCATTAAAACAATGACTATTGAGAGATTTGTTTCTATATGACAAATTGCAAATTAACTTCAAGGCAACATCAAGAGAACCAACTTTACAAAGTCCATGAATATAAGAACTATATGTGACAACAGTTGGCCTTTGCCCACTACTAAATATTTTCCCTAAAATCTCGGTAGCCCGTCTAATATTTACATCCCATCCAGGACCACCTCTGCAATAAAAGTTCATCATAATTGTATAGGTGTAGATATTTGGTGATGGACCAGAGTCTTTCAACTCTTCAAAGAAAAGCCTCACAAAATCCACTCTATTTGCTTCAACCAGGCATTTCAGCAAGAAATTGCAAGACTTTATATCAGGTTCAAGCCCAATATGCTTAGCATTCACAAAAACATCAAGAGCATTTTCAAGCTTAGAATTTGATGCAAATACCTTCATGAGCACATCAAGCACGACAGCTGATCTTTCAACATGGTCGCGTGAATCTACCAAAGCCGAAAACAATTCAAATGTGTCGTGCTCGGACTCATTGCAGTAATCAACAATATCCCTAAGCAAAGTAAACACCTCCAAATGCATCCCCGCCAGAGCAAATATGTGAATGATAATCCTAAAGCAGATAATTGAATGAGAAAACCCATGGCTCTCAGCCCAACTCCCAAACCTTTTTTCCCTTGCAACCCTAAAATTCAAGGACTTAAACACCTTATTCACTAAAGGAAACAACTCGCTCCCTGTTGTGGGAACACGGGGAACTGATCCGGTTACCCCAAAATCCACCACTTTATTGGGCTCAGGCTTTGGACTTTCATCAAACACTTGGTCTTCCAACACCAATGCACTAGAGGCAGAATTATACAACCTCAACAAACATCTCTGTCCGGAGGGCAGTTCTCTTCGGAGAAAAATATACCCAGTTAAACATCTTAACGACATTAACATACACCCATCAACACCCAACTCTCGCCCCCAAGGAAATACTGAACACCCCAGAAACAAAAATCTTAATATAATAACAAGCACATAGTGAATTCGAACGAACCTTGAAGGGTTCACAGAGAAGTATTGGAGTAGAATCAGGGGCAAAGACAGAAGAACTCCCCAACCGTGGGATCACAAGGGTTTATCAACAATGTTGCAATAAAAGGAAGGATATTTTGGTTTATTTTTTTCTCTCTCGTGTTGTGAAGTTGAAGTAAGCGAAGGGTGTGTGTTTTTGTGGAAGTGGTTGCTGAGAATGGAGATTTTAGAACGAAGGCTTTTGCGGCGACAGTTGGAGAAGAAGAAGAAGCAGTGTGCGAGGGTACAGTGGAGTTGGAGCTGCTCTAAGCTTAACTCATGGACGCGTCGTGAAACTTACTTCAAAGTTCAAAGTTCAAACCGCAACCATTTAAATAGTCAAACAATTTGTTGCAAGAAAAAATCTTGCTTCCTCCAATAACAAATAACAAATAAAAACTCAAGCATTTATATGTTAGATTTTCCTTTTTTTTTTTTTTAAGTTATTGATTGATAAATATCAACAATAAAATTTTTGTTTTGTTGAATTTTTAATTAATTTTTTTTTTTTATAAACAAGAGGCCTTAAGGCCGACAACAGAAACCACTAACTACCACGAGAAAGGATACCCCACAAGAATCAGCCCAAATAGCCATGTTTAAAGCCGGAGGAGAGTTATCCAAGATTCAGTTCTGATCAGGTGACTCAAAAATAAAATTAGTCAGTCCATCGGCCACTTTGTTAGCTTCTCTAAGGGTGTGATGGAAGTTAATCTCCCAATCTCTATTTACTAGATTCCTGATTCTTCTAACCACTCTGGTAAAGAAAGGATGATTCTGAGGAGGGTTTGCTATAAGATCAATAGCACTCTTAGAGTCCGATTCAATCATAATCTTCTTTAAATTTCTCTCCCAAGCCACTTCCACTTCCTGCTGAATGGCACTCAACTCAGCTTCCAAGGCCATTGTAGTGTTCATCTTGGCTGCAAACCCCACAATCCACTGGCCGTGATGGTCTCTAATGACTCCCGCCCTATTAGCCATTCCTGAGTTCCCTCTAACCGCTCCATCCACGTTCATTTTAACCCATCCTTCCTGAGGTGCGCGCCAAACAATGTGTATGACTTCCCTTTGCGTGCTTCCCGTACTCTACTTTCTACCTTTCTTAATCTCGTTCACCAATTCCATAATCTGGTTAACTTGGGTCGCATTGGGTATATTGGTATTAGAATGCAAAAATCCATTCTTGTAATGCCAAAGTTTTCAGGCTGTAACCATAAATATGTCCTTCCAATGTGTATCCTGTTGAATACCCCAGTTATCCTTCAAATTCGAAAGCACCCATTCCATAAGGTCCATTCCATAGAACTGACCAATGAGCCTGGGATTCACCAACATATTCCAAACCCGAGCAACTCTAGGGCAGTCCCTAATGACATGAATAGGGGTTTCTATATCCAAATTACAGCTCAAACACATCGGGTTATGATTCACATTCCAGCGGACCAATCTACTAGCAGTTAAGAGGCTATTATGAGTAAATTACCAAACAAAAACTTTAATTTTCTGAATACCATTCCATCTTCAAATGAGATTCCACACTTCATCAGATTGACTCGGATTATTAGCAAGCATATTATAGGCACTTTTAATAGAAAACTGACCTTTCGGATTTGGCTTCCAAACATATGTGTCCCTCCCATCTCCTAAAATTGGGGTCATGAAAGCATTAAGATCCTGAGGGATGTTGTCTGGAAGGAGACAATTTAGCCTCTGCAAGTCCCAATACCCATCCACCGTAACATAGTCCGAAATTCTGCTTCTTAACTCCGCTTGCTCAAGAAGAGGGGAAGCCTAGTGGATGAGCTGTAATCCTGGTTTTAACCACTCATCAGTCCAGAAACGAATGCTATCCCCCTGACCAACAAGATGATTAGTATTTTGTATCAACTTTGGTCAGGCTTCAGAAAGTTTTTTCCAAAGGGCAGAGTCACTGCTCAATGCTTTGATGTTCTTATGAGGCTCTTCATTTCTGCCATACTTCCCAAGAAGGACTTGATCCCAAGAAGGACTTGATCCCATAGGGACTGCGGATCATTTATTAACTGCCAGCCTCTCTTCAGGTTAAACGCTTCATTGACAAGGTGCATCCTTCTGAAACCCAAACCTCCACAGTTCTTTGGTTTTGTGATTTTAATCCAACTAATGGGGTGCGCCTTCCTCTCCGTATCAGTATGGCCCCATATGAAATTCCTCTGCGCCTTCTCTATCTCCTGACAAACATTCTGAGGAACATTGGTATGTTGCATGGGGAAGATGGCCATATAACCAATAACCGTTTGGGCTAGGGTGATCCTCCCTGCCATCGAAAGGCATTTAGTTTTCCAACCATGCAGGCGAGACTTGATCTTCTGGAGGATATGCTCAAACTGACTTCTGTTAACTCTGCCTCCTTGAAGGATGGCTCCCAAATATCTCCCAATGTCTCTAGTTTCTCTAAAGCCACTACGAGAAATAATTGATTGTCTGATATCAGAAGCAACATTTTTAGAGAAATGGATGCTGGTTTTTTCTCTATTAATCATATGGCTAGACGTATTGCAAAACTTATCAAGGATCTTTAAAACTTTTTCCAGCTGCTCTAGAGATGCTTCAACGAAGATGATAAGGTCATCAGAAAACATAAGATGGGAAATCTGAGGACCATCCCTGCCAGCCCTCATCGAAACCCACTCCCTCGATTCGACAGCCTCGGCAATCATGTGTGAAAGGCGGTCCATGCAAATCACAAAAATATAAGGAGAAAGGGGGTCTCCTTGTCTAACGCCACGACTAGGGGTAAAATAACTCGATTGCCTCCCATTCCAAAGCACCGAAAGAACAGAAGAGTTCACACAGTGGTGGATAAGATTGTTAATGGTCTCTGGGGTTCCAAAATCCCTCAACATCTCATCAATGAACTGCCAATTCAATCTATCGTAGGCTTTCACCAAATCGATCTTTATGGACATAAAACCCTTGTTACCTCTGACCCTCTTCATGGAATGGACCATTTCTTGGGCTATGACTATGTTATCGTGAATGTTTCTCCCCGGCACAAAACTCGACTGGAAGGGGGAGATTCGGTCTTTGAGGAGCGGCTTGAGTCTTTCAACTAAAATCTTGGTGAGACCTTTATAAACCATGTTGCACAGCGAAATGGGGCGGAATTGGCTCATAAATTCAGGCTTATCCGCCTTTGGGATGAGGCAAATCATTGTAGTGTTCACCTCATTAATCAAACTCGGATTCCTCCACAAACTGGTTATGAACTCCTCCACCTCAGTGTGAATGATGTCCCAATTCTGATGATAGAAGGAGGCAGTCATACCATCAGTACTAGGAGCTTTTAAGGCCCCAATACCAAAGAAAGCTCTCAGGTAGGCCAGGGAAGTTCTTGCTACAATCAATTATCCCTCTATCACTCCTATCAGCTTCAAAGAGAGCCCTATAATAGTTAAGGGCCATATTCTCTAATTCATCCTGGTCTTCCACCCAATTTCCCTGGTCATTTCTTAACCCCAAAATTATGTTTCTATTCCTCCTAACCATAGTCTTAACATGATAATACCTGGTATTCCTATCGCCATCCTGGATCCAACGGGCTCTAGACTTTTGAAGTCAGAGGGTTTCTTCTTCAACTAGGGTTCGATGAAGCTCACCTTGAAGCTCCTGCTCCAGTCTGTCCAGCCTTGCATTTCTGCCATAGGACATGCACTTTTGAATGCCCCCAATTCTAGCCAGCAACTGCCTCTTCCGCTTAAAGATATTCCCAAAGCTATCCCTCTTCCAACCATCAATCTCTGCCTTCAAGTTATTAACTTTTTGGATATAGCTCCCCTCCCGGTTCCACGCTCCTCTTATCATTCTGTCAAAGTCTTCGTGTTGCATCCAGAAGCTCTCGAATCTGAAGGGCCTTCTACTTCTATCACCACTATCCCCCTCCAAACTAACCAGGAGCGGATGGTGGTCAGAATGGGTGCGGGTAAGTCAACTGATGAAGGCATCAAGAAAGGAGGTTCTCCATACGTTATTACAGAGCCCTCTATCTAATCTCTCAAAAACACGATCCCGGCCATCACGAACAGAACCTCTCCAAGTAAACTTCGTTCCCCTAGCTCCCAGATCAATTAGCTGACAGTTCGAAATCCAATAAGCAAATTCCATGCACTTCCTGACATTAGCGGGAGCTCCTCCTTTCTTCTCTTCAGGACTGGCGATGGCATTAAAATCGCCAACCAACAACTACGGGTCATTTACAGTTCTGGAGAAACTGAGAATTTTCCTCCAAGCCATTTTCCTTTCCGATTCTCTAGAGCTGAAATAAATCAGGGTTAGCAGCCAAGGAGAGTTATGCCCCTCTTGGACTCTAACAGTAATATATTGATCATGCATACTGATGGGCTGGATCCTGAAGTTGTCATTCTTCCACAAAAGCCAAATACCTCCACTAAATCCTCTGGCTTGGACCAAAATAGAATGGTTAAAGCCCAGATTATTTATAATCCTATTAGCACTGTCACCACTACATCTAGTTTCCATGAGACCCACCAAATCAGGCTTATAAATTCTCCTATATTCTTTGAAGGTCCTACTGAAGTTGCTCCCAGCAGCGCCTCTAGAGTTCCAACAGAACACAATCATAGGAAACGAAAGAGAAGACGAGCCCAATGGGCTTAGGATTGCATCAAATCCCCCTCATTGTGGGGGTCCACATTCATATTATCCTTTGTGCAGGCCTCCTGCCCATAGCCAATAACTTCGTTATCTACCATCATTAGTCCATCCTCACCCTCGAGGCCCACACTATCTTTAGTGATGGGAGGACCACCCACACTCTCCGGGCCCTTCATAATTTTGCTAATATCAGGAGGTTTTGGGTCAGGAACTAATCCTCCCACAGGCCCAATATCCCTACTCCTCTCTCCACCCTCATCATTAGTACCGATGGGGTCCGCTACATAGGTATCTTTTGTAATCATTGGAATGATTATGTTATCATTGTGCTGCCCCTTTCCATTCGCTTTGGGTGACGCCTGACTCCTCGTACCAATCGCATATTGTGTCTCAGGGACGCATGTCACTGTTTCTTGCGAATTATGTCCTTCCTCCAAAACCACCACTAACTTTGCACGTTCCTTTCGCATTTCGCTTCCACTCAGGAAAATTCTTTTTTCTTTCTCCTGACCATTACTCCTTTGTCCTTCCTTCTCTCCCATTCCCTCCTGCACATCACTACTGTTCGCTTCTTTTTCTTCTTCCTGTAACATAGCAAATCTGGAACCTTGATTTTCAACTGCTGCCTTGCCCTTATCCTTCCCTGTAATACCTCTTTTGCCCCTCGCATACCGCTGCACTTTCATCCAATCCCCATACTGCCCCTGTGGTGCCTGCCCTTTCGCTCCTTCGCCTTCCTCTCTTCCCTGGCCATTCACGTTGTCTTTCCCCTGATCGTTGGTGCTCTTCTTGTTAGCCTCTGGACATGTCTCAATAGTGTGGCCATATTTGCCGCACCTGAAACAAATGTCATGCAATCCTTCGTATTCTACGCGCAAATCTCCCTCTAGCTTGCTCCGCTGTGTTGAAATCTATCTTCATCGTCTTCCTAATCATATTACCAATGTCTCTCAGCACGTGCTTATCGTAGAACTCAATAGGCAGCTCAGGGATCCTTATCCAAGCGGCGACCCTATCCAGTTTTTCCGCTTTTGGATTAAAATCCGGCTTCCATCTCTAGACTGTGAGGTAGTTGTCGAAGATCATCCAAGGTCCTTCCTTTAATGCCTGTTCATAATCTGCTATGTCAGAGAACCTCACCCCACATCAATAAGTCTTATGGCTCCTTCCTTTCCCCACATTGTATCTAGTCTCTTCTTGAGAACTCCATAGCCTATTCTCCTTCCCATCAGTTTGACAATGAGTGTATTACACCAATAACTATTGAGTCTCCTTTGCTCCGCCTTGTTCAACATCAGTGTTGGGGTCCCCTCTTCATCCCAAACCACTTTCCTTCTTGGTATCAATCTTTTGTCCTCCCATTCCTCCGTCCCAGGCTTGATTCCCTCCTCGTCCGAGTATTCAAACTCCGACTCCTCTTCAGATTCCGACATCTCCTCCGACGAATAGTCCTCATCCTCCGATTCAGAATGGAACACAAAGTCCGAACCTTTGACCATACTCACATAGGATCTTTTCACCGTCGTGCCCTCCAATTCGTTCTCATTCCTTGCTCTCCAATTAGACATTACCACTTGCATTTCCTCCTCCCTTCTCTCAGCCTCCTGTCCAGCTCCATTTTCCACCATCAACACCTCCCTCGGTTGAAAGGCCAAGTCTCCTCCGCCATACTCCTCCGAGGAACCCAGCTTACTCTTTTTAACAGAACGGTTAGGAGGTTCCCCGTCTCTTCTGTTAATCTCTCTTGGAGCGTGAGAGCGGGAGACACTCCCCAGACATAACCACCTCTCATGTTGAGAAGGAAGCTGGTCGTCACACCAAAAAGAAACGGTCACCGTACCGTACTACAAAACCCTAGCAGAGCTGTTTCAAACTTTTTTTTACATTTATTTCTTTTTTTTTAATTAAATATTTTTAACATACAAAAACCTACGGTGTAGTTAGCAGGGGCAGATCCAGAAAACAATTTATGTAGGGATAAAAAATAGTATTAAAAGAAAGTCGACTTAAATTGAGTCAGGCAAATTCAAATTCAATTAATGGCTCGTCTCATTAGTAATTAATAATTTTATAGAATAAATTTATGTGTATCATTGTACACATGTGCACACCATTTAGCAATACAGAAAAATATGAACATTAGCACAGAAATGGTGTGTACAGGTATGTACAATTAGAGGTAGCAAAGCGGGTAGCCCGCCCCGCCAAAGCCAGCCTAAAAGCGGGGCGGGCCGAAAAAGTTTCTCGGGTTCAAAATCCTAGCTCGCCCCGCCCTATGGCGGGTTGGTGGGACCCCGGCGAGTTATTGGCCCGCTCAAATTTGATTTTTTTAAAAAAATAAATAATTAAATACATTAAAAATAATCTAATTTTTTTAATATTTTCATCAATTATCAATGCTAATAAAATTTTTTGTTATAATATACATTATCTAATTATTTTTAAATATGAAAAATAAAAATCTCAACTTAATATTCAAATAATTATATGACAAATGTATAATATAATGTATATAAGAATATAAAATAAATAAAGAAATAAAAATTATAATTTTAAATATTCATATGTATATATTTTCTTAATATTCATAAATATTTTATAAATGAAAACAAAAATATAAACATCTTGGCCCGCCTCGCCCCACCCGCCAAAACCCTCCAATTTGGCAGTGTGGGTTTGGCGGATTTTTTTAATTTGGTGGGTTCAAAATCTTAACCTAGCTCGCCCTTTTTGACGGGTTCGGCAGACCAGCCTAACAAATTCGGCCCATTTTGCCACCCTTATGTACAATAGTACATCTAGTATTATCCAATTTTATATAAGTATATTATAACTTATATATACATAAAAAATACTATCTATCATTTATAATTTATGTGCGATAATAAAATTATATATAAAATGTTCATCATTCATTAAATTATTAATAAAACAAATATAGATATTACAATTACAATTTAATATAAAAGCAGGGCAGTGATACGAACATGCAATTTATAAAGACGCAAACTCAGGTGATTATAATCTTTAATAATTTTAAAAATTTACAAGTAATTGATGGTGATTTTTTTCTATTCTTTTTATTGTTATAAATAGAAAATATTTGGACTAAAGCAAAAATTTTTATCAAAAAAAATTGTTGGACTTTTGATTATTAAAAGTTTAAAAATAATTAGATAAATAATACTTTAATTGAACTTTTACTTATATTACATTATACATTAAATATATTTAATAATTTAATTATGAATAAAAAATTCATTATTGATATAAATTTTTTATACAATTATAATATGAGATATCATACATTATCATTAGTATTTATTTCCAAAAAATTTGGGGGCCAAGGCCCGGCTTCACCCCTTGTGTCCGTCCCTGGTAATTAGATCTATTATAATGTTATGAAACTAATGTTAAAAAATCAATAATGAGTTAATAAATATATGTAATTATAGAAAGAGTAATGCTAGGGAGCCAACATTAGGGAGCTCATATGGAGCCCATGAGTGTAATTAGGGAAATAATGGGTGGTAAGAGAGGAAAGAGAAAAGAAAAAAATTTGATATTAGTTCCCTATGGGCTCCCTAACGTTGGCTCCCAAGACTTTCTCTTAGAGAAGAGAAAATAAAAAAAATATATTGACTTCCTATTATCTTCCCTAATATAGGCTACCAAGACTTTCTCAAATATTAATCACCAAACATTTTTTTATTTATATATATTGTTTCAGGATTCTTTAAATAAAATAAAATAAATTAAAATTTACCATTATATATATATATCTAATTTTCATATTATTTTTCATAAATTTTTAAACTTTATTGCTTATTTTGTTGTTACTATAGATAAGACATGTATAAGTAATAAAATTAGCATTTTGGAAGGCATTTAAAATTAAAATAAAAATATTTAATATATTCAACATAGCATAGGGAAGATTTTTCAGTATACCTCAAAAAGTGAGGTATACCGTATTCTATCACTTTTTAACCGTTGACCTTTATCATATATTATTTTATAATTAAACTCAATCAAGATCAACAACTAAAAAGCGGTGGAATACGGTATACCTAACTTTTTGAGGTATACCGAAAAACTTTCACATAGGATAAGATAGCTACAAAATAATTTAGGAAAGTTTTCCGGTATACCTAAAAAGTGAGGTATACTGTATTCCACTGCTTTTTAGCCGTTGATCTTGATGGATTTTAATCAAAGTTCTGGAAACCGGACCAGTTATCGAACTGCTTGAGCTAACGGGTAGAGGTTTTACAGGTTCAACCGGTTCAACCGTTTTATAATAAAATAATATATAAAACAAAAACAAAGACAAAACATATAATTATATTATAATACATACCTTAAAATGTCCTTCAAATTCAAAGTACTAAATCAACAAAGTATTATAATCTCATTCAAGTATAATATATAAAGCCAATATTAATTATTTTATATTAAAATAACTATTTTTTAGATATTAATAATTTATTAATTATTTATACTTATTATATTATAATATACAAGCATTTATTGAAAAATATTATTAGTAAATATCTTATAATAAAAAAAGTAAAAATAAAAAATAAGTTATGTTTAGTAAAAAAAAATTTGTTTATATTTTAATTTGTAAATATTTAATAAAAAATATGTATTAATGATGTTATACAAATAAAAATATAGTTAATTTACAAATAAGTGAATGTAAATTCAAATTAAAATAAAATAAATAAATATAATCTAAGTAAGAAAAATCTTATAAATATATATATAATAATTTGTTAATGCTTTCATGTAGTCACATAGCTTGGTGGAAAAGAGTGCTTTTTGCATGTTGAAGGACGTGTGTTCGAACCCCTTCCATTGCATTTTGGCATAAATTTGCCTTGCAAAACAAAAACCGGCCGGGTCATGGTTCGGTCCGACAGGCCGGTTCACCGGTTTGATACCGGTTTTTAGACTGACGGTTTCCAAGTAATAACCGGACCGTGATTCAGGTCAATCGATGGTTCAACCGGTTCGACCGGCTGGTCCGGTCCAGTTTTCAGAACTATGATTTTAATTATAAAGTTAATATATAATAAGGATCAACGGTTAAAAAGTGATAGAATACGTTTTTGAGGTATACCGGAACACCTTCCAATAATTTATGTCATATACTAGTATTACAACAGAACACCCTAACAAAATTCAAATAACCTACCTGAAAGGAAAGAATAAAACAAGGCAAAGCCCAATGAAGGCAAGCACACACTATATAGAGATAGCTGCAGAATCAGGTATAATGTAGAGACCATATAATTGAATTCTGTTAAGCTTACTAATCAACACACTAACTTTGCAAAGCCTGTTTTACTAACAAACTTCACTAAATCACTAGGACTTTTGCTAAATTATATTTACTCTATTATCCTTCCTCAAACTTGAAGTCATTTATTTAGGATTGACTTCAAGTTTGCCTCTGAATTTCTAAAAAGGTTCTATAAACAATGCTTTTATAAATATGTCTGCAACTTAATCCTCTCCTCGGGTATATATGACCTACACTTACATCTAATCTTTTACAAAATCTAAGTATCTAGTCCAATACCCCAGTGTACAATAATATGTTAACAATGATAACCATTTTTCTTTCGTGCTGTAATGATAATAGGGTTGATAATAGATAGGATAGGATTTAAAATTTACCCTAACTCTAGTTATTTGGGTATCAAATTTTATTCGTGGATTTTAAAAAATCAATATTTATATATATAATTAATCAATTTTGATGTACATTTTTTTTTATATACATCTTTAATCAAGTTTAAAAGGAACATGTTTTTATTACTGAAAATTATGAACTGATAACCTCAAAATTTAATGCTTCAATAGTCCAATACGTTATCTCTCGTCCAGTTTGTTGGTTTTCGCAGAGCATACTATTATATTACTCTCTCAAAATCATTAAAGACACCCAATAATTGACCAAACTGTGATAAATTGTCACATTTTTCACTCCGATCCCTTTAAATATGATCTTATGGCCATTAAATAATATACAGCCACTTTTATTATATATCTATCTCAACGTCACGGTAATCAAGATAAGTTATTTACATTTGCAATGGAGATATATGCACACTTATTTATTTGATTAATAATACACTTATCTCATTTATAATATGTGATAAGTAATAAAGAGTAAAAGTGTAAATAATAAAAAAAATTACAGTTCCTTAGCTTATACTGTAAAGAGACATTTGTATATAGATGTAATGAAATTTTACTATATTCATTAGTTTTATGATATATGGAGAGAAATTAAAGAGTGTATCATGTCTCCAGAACTCATAAAATCTAACAAATATCTTTACCTTTGTATACATTTTACATGTACCCTATATTTGTCAAAAACATTACACGTAAATGATAAGTTTGTGATTATTTTATTTATTTTAAAAATTCTATTTTTCAATTTTTCTTACAAAGTAATCAGTTGCGAAAATAATTACATTTTTTAAACTAAGATAATTATTTTTTTTCATGAATATCAAATATATATTTTTAAAACGTGATTAGTTTTTTTGAAAAAAGATAATGGCCAATATTTTTTTTATTGATGTTATTATTAGTCAACACTTTGGACTAATAATTTATTTGTATACTATTAAGAGTAAAGAGTAGCATATGCATTGCTCTAATTTTTTTTAATGCCATGCAGCATGATTGAGTTTATAAATATGGCTCGAACTAGCTGTATATTTATACCCATAACAAACCCATATGTATATGTTGTAGTTTCACACTTTCATGTAACCAGACTAATTTTTTTTTTATTTTGTGGATAACGTGGGCTAGCTAGATATATATATATCCCATCCAACATAATCGTATTATTTTAATAGCTCGTGATCCTCAAGAAGTTATTAATATAACAATCTTATACTAAAATAAATAATGAGAAAATAATTTTTAAAAAAAATAATTATCTGGAAAATAGCAAATCTAATCGTATATTTTCATTAACACGATTAAATACTATTATAGGAAGTTACTCATCCACTTTCCGGAAACCTATATTTGACTCCAACCCATATGCATTTGCTTTTATAATATATATTAGCACATGCGAAATATATAATTAAGCCCATATTTTAATACTTGATGTTGCTACGTGTACGTATATGGTGCAGTGCTAATCCAAATTGGTAGGTGACATGAGCACTATATATACCCTTCATCGTTAAAGGTTTTCTTCACGCCTTCTCTCTACTTTCTAATTAAAGTGCTTAAGCTTAACTACTTTTTTTTTTTTGGTGTCTGCTTAAGCTTAACTACTAATTAGTGTCCTAATATATATACCATTATTAAGAAGGAAGTAATTAATTAATGGCTGGAGCAAGCTCAGTATCAAAGCTTCCACCTCCTTCAACTGGGAAGTTACTCACTGTTCTCAGCATTGATGGAGGTGGCATAAGAGGCCTCATCCCTGCTGTTGCTCTTCAGTACCTAGAAGAAGAGCTACAGGTAGTTAATACTTCTACTCAACATTATTCTTCTCACACATATATAAATTCAAGAGAGTCCTATATTTAATTTCTATTTTGTTTTCATTTTCAATTTATGTTATTACTAAATATTATATCACAAAAAAATAAGATTGGATTATTTTTCAGTAGTTTTTAGATTATACAAACAAAAAATATTATAATTACATTATATACTACCTATCCATTATTATTAGTTTATTTATTGAAGAATCTAGCTATATACGATCTCTCATCTCCATTTTTCATCACATTTGAAGTCTAAACTAGCCATGCAATTGTAAGTCAAATAGTTTAGAAACATTAAAAAACTATATAATAATATTTTATTTTTAATTTATTAGACAAGTTTATCTCTTACTATATAAAAAATAGACATATTGTCACCCAAAAAAAAATATAAAAAATAGACATATTTTATATAAAAAATAAAATAAAATAAAAATAAACCACTAAATACTCACATATATAAAATACATATATTAAAAATACTAAATATATATTAAAAATAATAAATAATATAAATATTTATACACTCACATCATAATTGATTTTTAATATATACCGAGACAAAGGAGGGGCACAGTTTGAAAAAGAGTGAATTCTTTTTAATTATACAGTACATACGTACTAAAAATCAGTCATTTATAGAATATATATACAAAATATATAAATATAAAATGAGTTAAATACCAATAAAAATTCAGCCACATCAGTCAATATATAACTTGAAATAGATGTTCTATTTCTTTGGGTTTTGAATGTTTTGTTTTTAGGTTTCGAATGTTTTGTTTTTAAAGTAATTTGATAGCTATTTTAGGTTTCGAATGTTCTATAATCTTTATTGTGGATGTTCTATTAATAGTGGTTATGAATGTTATATTTTTTGTTAGCTAATTTGTTAGTTTGAAAATTATTAATTACCTATACTTTCCTTTCTGGAATAAAAATAGTTTGCTAAATCCATTTGTACTGAATTTAATTACATATGTAGAGAATTGAAGGAGACAAGAATGTAAGGATTGCAGAATATTTTGACGTGATTTCTGGAACAAGCACTGGTGGCCTTATTACAGCAATGTTAACAGCCCCCACCGATGACATAGTTAATCCTCGTCCAAAGTACACCACTGAACGTATCGTTAGCTTCTATGTCGATGAAGGTGAACAGATTTTCCCTACGAAAAACGACCCTCCTATCTGGCAACAAGGGCCCAAACACAATGGTGAATATTTACAGAGGCGTTTGAAGGAAGAATTGGGATCAATCCGATTGGATCAGACATTCACTAAGGTTGTCATCCCAACCTTTGACATCATGCGAATTTCGCCTACTATTTTCTCAAGTTATAAGGTATGTAATCTTCATTTTGCCATATCACCTTTACATGAATATACATCTTCTTGTGTTCAGTTCACTATAGTCTACTTAATCGGATTCGAATCTCGCGTTATGGCCATGGATAAGGTCGGAAATATAATATGACCACGGACGAGTTCATTTTAGGGACTAATAAATAAAATTAAAATATTGCAGGTTGAACAAGCCCAGTACAAATACTTAAATGCCCTTCTCGCAGATATATGCATAGCAACTTCAGCTGCACCCACAATTCTTCCAGCATATCATTTTACGGTTGAAACTGATAACACTGTGACTGAATTCGATATGATTGACGGTGGTTTATCTGCGGGTAATCCGGTATATTAACTTTCTCCCTAATGCTCCATAATTTGTTAATCACTTACTTTCTCAGCTCTATCAAATATCAATATCAATATTATATATGTATATTTCCCCTAGACATTGGTTGCTCTAAGCGAAATAGGACAAGAGAGGGACAAACATCCTGAGTTGTACCCTATGATGGCAAGTTCTGATGACTACAGCAACGTGCTCGTGGTATCTTTCGGTTGTGGAGTTCAAGATGCGAGCCTAAGGCCAGGCTTCAGCGCCGATACGGTGAATGGATGGACGGTAACTCAATGGGCGAGGCTGTTAGTTGGAGATCGAAGGCCTCTAACAGAATTCTCATACGATGGAGCTATGGACACCATGGATTATTACATTTATAGTGTCTTTAAAGCTCACGATGCTGAAAACAATTATCTTCGAGTTCAGGTATATAACAATTGTCGCACCTTCATATTTCTTCCTTCTTTTATTTGTCAATCTCTAATAGATCATTGTTTTTATGTGTATTTATCTATATAGTATATAAACTTTTGACTAGCATATGTAAAATCTTATCTATTCCCTCAATTTCATTTTAATTATCCAATTTTACTCTAATACATACACTAATTAAGATAATTATTGAATATATATAACATCATCATGATGATGATGCAGGCTGATGATTTAACCAAAGATATGGCTAAAATGGATAATGTCGATGAGAAGAACTTGCAGGATCTAGTGGCATGCGCAAACCGGATGTTAGATGCACAGGTTAAAAGAGTAAACCCAGTAACTTTTGAACTTGAGCCAATCGGTGATGAGAAGAATACATATAAAAAAGCCCTTGAAAGGTATATATAAAATATATATATCTGTAATTTACCAACAATACTAGATAGCTAATAACTGCCTTCCAAACAAAATATACATTTCCAAAACTTACGGTGGTTTTATTCTTGATTATTGTGTAGCGTTGCTCGAACTCTCGTAGCAGAGAAGAAGGCAAGACTTGCTGTACTTGCATCCAAGAATTGATGAAACTGACATTATCGCATTGCTATTGACAACGGATGGAATATAGTAGCGTATATTCCACTTTCTGAAGTTAATAAGATGCTTTCTCTTTATAATAAGTGCTAAATTAAATAATAAACCATGCGGGATCTACACACTAATTTAGGATCTCCATGATCATGTGTACTGTAACTCATCTTCTATGTGTTGTAATCTTTTTACTTCGAGTTAAATTATGTAGTGTTGTCCTGTGATTGTTGAAAAATGAATAAAAGTGCGAATTAATATTTGCATCTCATCTACCCTCCTGAGTAATGAAATATTTCAAATTTAATATATATTCAACAGTTTTTGTTTCATTTTCATAATTTAATAGTTAAATATTGTTCTTAGATTATTACGGTTTACTTTGATATATTATTATTCTACACTTTTTGTATTGGGTATTGGGGCTTATTAGTGTATGGAATAATGCTATTTGAACAAGTGATTTTATCCGATCAAATTATATATTTCCATGCTAAATAAAATATTATTTCAGTGTCAAATAGTATAAAAATAACACCTAAATAAAATTCTAATTAACATCAAAATAGTCTTTTATTTAATATAAAATAAATAACATTAACTAAACCACTAGTTCAGATAGAATTATTATTTTCTCTAAAATTTATCTAGTTTTACTTAATCATATTAATTGCGATTATATTTACTTATCTTAATTTCTTTTAAAAAGTTATATGACAGAAAATCACAAGATTTACCATTGGTATTGATCGTCAAGCAACATTACCAGGATTTGGAACATATCCATATGATCTCAACAAGATTGTCAATCCGCGCAATGCCCTGTATATATTCTG
>JASCZI010090639.1:14698-24957 GCA_036250425.1 Stylosanthes scabra | reverse complement strand
TGCAACCTTCAACTTGGCAACATCTTCCCATCTTCCAAGATCCTTATATATGTTAGAAAGCATGACAAAGTTTGCAGGGTTTTTAGGTTCGAGTTCAATGAGATGCATTAGAGCCAACTCCGCTATTTCGACATTCTTGTATATTCTACACGCTCCAAGCAATGCAGCCCATATAACTGCATCTGGTTTCACCGGCATCTTTCTTACAAAATTCACAGCTTGTTTTAAAAGACCAGCTCTACCAAGCAAATCAACCATACACCCATAATGCTCAATTTGAGGCACAAGTGAATAATTATCAACCATGGATTGAAAATATGTAAATCCATCCCTGACTAACCCCATATGTGTACAAGCAGACAGAATCCCCACGAAAGTAACTTCATCTGGTTTCACTCCGGCGCACTTCATCCTATCAAACAAACTCAAGGCATCAGCTGCATTCCCATGCACGGCAAGGCTGTTAATGATTGTGTTCCAAGTAATTATATCTTTCTTATGCAGATGATTAAACACATCAACCGCTTTCTCTATAACCCCACATTTTGCGTACATGTCAATTAAGGCATTTCCAACAAACAGGTTTCCCTTATAACCAATCCTTTCCGCATACACATGCACCCACTTACCCATATCAAGGGCGCCTAGTCTTGAACACGCAGACAACACTGTGACAAGCGTGGCATCATTTGGCAGAACCTTCCTTTCGACTAACATGCGTTTAAAAGATTCCAAAACATCAGACAATAGGCCATTCCGAGCATAGCCTCCAATTAACCCATTCCAAGAAAACACATTCCTTTCAGGCATCTCCTTGAATATCTTCTCAAATGATTCAACATCTCTATTATTTGCATAACCATTCAACATGGTGTTCCAAGACTGAACGTCCCGATTTGGCATCTTATTGAAAAGTTCTCTGGCAGCCACCATATCTCCTACCTCAATATAGCCAGAAACAATAGTGTTCCAGAGAATCACATCGCGCTCCGGTGCCACATCAAACAAACGCCGTGCAGAGAGCATATCATGAAACGAAATGTAGGCAACAATGATACAAGTCCAAGCAACAACATTCTTCTGAGGGATTTCTGCAAACACATTGTAAGCATCCCCAATGGATCCCCACGATGAATACATGTCGATCAATGAAGTTCCCACGAAGGAATTTGACATGAAACCATATTTCACCACAAGGCAATGAACTTGTTTTCCTTCTCTTGATGCATTCACCTTTGCACAAGACTTCACAACCATAGGGAAGGTAAAGCAATTGGGCAATGCGCCATTGCGGTTCATTCGGGCAAACAAAACAACAATGTCCCAGTAGAACTCAACATGGGAGTAGCCTCTGAACAAGGTGTTCCATGAGGCAGTGTTTGGTTCAGACATTCTGTCAAACACTTTCTGGGCATGACCCATTTTGGTGAGGTGGGAACATGCATTGATGAATGTTGGGATGATGAAATGGTTGTTTTGGAGTCCATAGGTAGTTATTTGGGCTTGGATCTGGCACAGGCGTTGGGACGTTCTACATGACTGCAAGAGGGAAATCAACTTGTCTTCAATAATTTGATGCAGTGGCTTTGGGACTTTGCTCAATAAAACTGTTGCAATTTTCGCGGTAGATACTGTAATGGAAATTCTGTTTGCCATCAAACCCATGAGTTGTAACCAAGGGGGAAAAAGATGTATATTGCTTAGAGTCATAACAACTTATACATGCAATGATGTAGAGTTACAGTTTCACAGTATCAAACACAAAGAACACACAATAAGAAGCTAAACTGGTTTGGCAATTAAGCAGGACTAAGAATCATTATAACTTCAACAAATCTGTTTGAAAAATGATATGAAGGAGGATCTCTCTCAAGTTAGTAACCCCTCTCCCTCTCTCTTTTAATTTCTTTATTTGAGCTTTTTGTGACCATAGCTTTAGCTTAACAAGCTTCTTTTTTTTTTTTTCCTTTTTCCCCAATGTTGTTATGGTAATGCCCTTTTGTTCAAGCTTACCAGTGCATTTTTATTTTTTGCCCCCATCATCTTATTAGCAGCTTATAGCACATCATGACATACATAACTTTATCAATATTAACACCATCTCAAAACTAATTTAGTAACCTGTTACCTGATGCAGTTGCTCTGTTATGCAGTAGGCATAGATTAGCTAAGTTAGTTACAAAGTTTGTTAGAAGCTAGTCTAATTAAGTCAGTTAGTTAAGTTAGCCTTGTGTAGCGGCCTGCTATATAAGCAAGTAGTGTAAGCTTATTTCCTTTGAGATCTTTCACTGTATAACCAACTTATATCAATTCTATTTCTTCTCTCTGAATTCTCTCATCTTTGTCCTTTGTGCTCTCTCACTGCACTCACACGCCCCATTTATCAAAACCATTCTCAATTTGTTTTTATCATTTTAAAGAAAAAGCAACAGCAAGATAACAGCAACAGTAAACTTACCGAGAGAGTGCAGGGACGAGCAGAGTTGCAGAGAGAGTCGAGACGTGAAGACGGACCTCCAGCCGGGACGGCAGCGAGGCGTGATGGCCGACGAACCTCAAGTTGGGACGCGAAGACGCGAGCGACGGCGGCTTTCAGACTGCGGTGGGTCGCGGCGGCTTTCAGCAAAATCAGTTCAGCAAACAATAGAATCAAACACAAGAAAGAAACATGCACAAAACATAAATCAAGCTATATAAATCATAAATTCAAGTTGCCAAATTATAAGCTCATTGCTGGTTTGCATTCCTAGAAGCATCCATATTACAATGCCGTTCTTTGCATACTCTCCACTACCCCTCTGGCAGAACCATTTCATTGTAATCATCATTACTTTAACCCCTGTCATTCTAGTTGCTCCTTTATTTTTTTTAAGTTTAAACTTGAAACCCCATTAAGGAACAAGATAGATGAGCTGTACATAAAAATGACTAAGCATTAAACAATGTTCAAGTAGATAAAGATCCCAATGGGAAAACTAGTAAGCTTTGTCCTTTTGATTTTACACCTTTCATACTAAGTCAATTAATCAAGAAGAGGAGAAGGGCAACTAGGCAAGCAATATATAGCTGCAAATACATGTTTGAGTCCTGCTACTACAATGTGCAGCAAAGTTTTGCATCAATGGAAGCCAGACATATGCAGAAAGCTTGGTACCCGTCAGTGAATATCTGTAGTTCATTCTAATTGCTCTTCTTTCTTCCCATTCTCTACACCACATTAACTCCCACATACAACACAACAATTCCCAAATAGCAACAGCATAATACAATACAAGCACTAAATCATGTTAAAAAGTGAACATATTGATTTACTAACAAAAATAATAAATCATTCAAGCTATTTTTTTTTTAAATCGAACATTGAAGAAACAGAGAGTACTTACCAGCAGGACAATGCGAGGCGCGGCGCGGCGGAGCGAAGACCAAAGGGCTTAAATACGGACGTAACGAATGGGCGACGGCGATGCGACGAAGGTGCGAAGGCGACGCGACGAGCCGGCGAAAACGACGGAGGAGAAGAGGCTTTGGAGGTCAGGGCGGTGGGACGGTGACGTCTAGGTTCTGTAGGTCTTCTGGTTCACTGGGTTTGAAAATTGAGAAGATTTGGGAGAGATGAGTGAGTGGTATGGGCTCGAGGCCCCCATTTTCTCCAGAAACGACGTCGTGTAGCTTTTCTCCAAAAACCAGCCGGGTCCCGGTCCGGTCCAACCGACCGGTACCCGGCCGGTTCTCCGGTTCTTCAGCGGTTTACTGATTTCCGGTTTCTGATGCTAGACCGAGCCGCAGAGATCGCCGGTTCGCGATACGACCTTGGTTATTAGTGCTTTTTTTTTTTGGTCATGAAAAAGGTAGTGCTTAACTCATAAGTGGGAATGTGGACATTTAAAGAAGATTTGGGTCAGGTAGGTATATTTTCGGCTTAGGCCCACGTCCAAAAATAAAACTCATAACTGGGCTGTTAATAACTGTATTAAAGTTAAACACAGTGACGTTTTTAATTATTTTTTGGTCGAATATTTTTTTATGAATATGGAATTAGTTTCTAATAAAAAAAGAGAGTGTTAGTTTAATTTTGTCATTTTTTTGTTATAAAGAATAATTTATTCCACTTGGAATTGCAGATAACTTTTATGGAGAACTAAAGACTAAAGAAAAGAGTAATCAATAAAAATTTTAAGGCATGTGAGATTCATGTATTTATCACGAGTAGAAATAATGTTACACATTTACACTAGTTAGTACGGTCCAAAACTGGGAATAAGATAATAGAAAGAGAACATTTTGAGACATTGGAATTTGGACAAAGAATAAAGAACTGCAACTGGCTTTGCCCCGTCTTAATACAAAAAAAAAGAAAAAAAACTGCAACTGCTCTCTACCACTTTCCTGTCCCATTTGTCACTTTGCCCTTCCATGATTCCTAGTTGGATTTAGTTATCTTATATATACACTTATTTATACACTCTAAGGTTAAATTTTAAGAGTATAAGTATAATAACAAAAACAAAAAATTAGATTTATAATAGGTTAAATTATATACTAGTCTTATAGTTTTAATGAAATTACAATTAGATCCTTACAATTTCAAAATTTGTAATTGAGTTTTCTATCCATAAAAAATATGCAATTTAGTCCCTGCTGTTTAAAAAAAATTTAATATATCAGAATATTTTTTGGCATATTCTATATTGTCCATTAGATAAAATTATTATTGACCAAATTATCTCAATTTCATAAACGATAAAAGCTATTCCCGAATTGACGAATTCACACAAAAAGAAACCTTATTCACTCCCTCACTCTGGTTGCTCTTGCTCTCACATCGCAATCCCACTCATTTAAAATGAGTGAGTTAACGATTTTATCATAGACTCACTTGAAATAATTTATTTTTGCAATAATTTTTAATAAGTTATAATTTTCTTTTATGGTATTATTAAAACATGTCTTTAGGATACATATGATAATAAGACTCTTACTAACTAGTTAAGCAACATTCTCGATATTTTTTTTGTACAATTATTGAGATAAGTAAATATATATTATTCAAAATCCATAATAATATATATATTGCTATGTGGTATTCTAAAATATCTTTTTGTCATTTTTAAGATTTAAATTCAATATAATTGATTAATTAAAAAAATATTTTTTTATTTTTTTCAAATTTTGTATTTAATTATTATCACAAACATTTAATAATAAACAGAATGATATAGCACAAACATTTAATTATATCACGAAGACATAAACATCTCACAAAGTAGAGAATTTGCTTCTGGTATCCTAGAGTACATTTTCAAGATTGTGAATACATGTGTTTCTGAATAGACTTCATATGATGATATTCACCTTCACTCCATCTGAGAACCTATTCTTATTTGTTGGTTAAAATTATACCACTTGCAGCCACCTATAGCCACCAAATCGTAGCCATCATAGAACTCACCATGTCATCATGGTGTGCATGTTAAGTTATGCTGCGAAGCTTTAATTTTAATTTATTTGGAGATATTTTCATAGGTTTGGATTAAGTGATGCAAAAGAGACTAGATAAGTTTAGTGCATGGAACTAATTAATTTTGTTGTGGCAGTCATCTAATTATGCATGATACAATATATTAGTATCAATTATGATATTTATATTTATTAGTATGATGTTACTCATAATTATAGAATATTAGGTTATTATTATTGTGATTCTCTATATATTTACCTATAAATAGGCTATACATTGTAATATGTGAGACACATCTAATACATAAATCTCTCTCTATTGTGTATTCTTTATCCCTTTTTAACATGGTATCAAGAGCTTAGGTTCTTTCTAGATTTTTTTTTCTGATGAGGAATCATCTATGGTATCCTCCTTGAAAATTTTTCAATATGATCAAACACTATTTTCATATAGTGTCTTTCTTTCTTGCTCCGATCTTGTTGTGGTACCTTTGTGTTCTCATTCTGAAAGTTTCTCCAGTTTCTTCGTGGAAATTCTATTTCCACATCCCCGGCAGTTTCATCAGTCTCTAGATGAGTTTCGTCTCAACCTCGGCAGTTTCGTCAGTCTCTTTGTAGGAGTTTCGTCTCCACCTCGGCAGTTTTACCAGTCTTTTTGTGGGAGTTCCGTCTCCACCTCGGCAGTTTCGCCAGTCTTTCAGTGGGAGTTTCGTCTCCACCTCGACAATTTCGCCAGTATCTCCGTGGGCTGGGAGTTCCATCTCCACTTTTTCGGCAGTTCCCTGCACCCTGTTGTGGCAGTTCCGTCTGCATCTCGTTTTGGCAGTTCCGTCTGCACTCCCATTTTGGCAGTTTAGTTTGCACTCCTGTTGTGGCAGTCTCGTCTGTACTTCGTTTTGGCAGTTCCGTCTGCATTTCGTTCCGGCAGTTTCGTCTGTATCTCATTCTAGCAGTTTTGTCTGCAACCCGTTTCATCAGTTTCGTCTACACCTTGTTTTGGAAGTTTCATAATCTATTAGTATCAATTAGGATATTTATATTTATTAGTATGATGCTACTTATAATTATAGAATATTAGGTTATTATTATTGTGATTATCTATTTACCTATAAATAGGTTATGCATTGTAATATGTGAGACATATCTAATATACAATTCTCATATAATTCTAATACATAAATCTCTCTATTATGTGTTATCACTCCCTTTCTAACAATGCAATTATATTGGAGAAATATAACTCTTATGTTGCTAGAGTGTTATTTCTAATAATAATTTGAAATCGTGGATCTAGAGTCTATACAATAATACAAATGTATGGTTATTTTGGTATTTAGCACGAGTTTAGAAAGACGGATATATATTTTAATAGTTTGGCTAGATTTGACTATATAACCTTGGAAAGCACATAGAAAGAAATCACTCAAATCAGAGATTTGAAAGAGATGAAAACTACTATATATTGTATATGTATATTATGTTTGTACAAAACTACTGAATCCACTTACATATAGCTATCAGTTAGCAACATATATCAGAATTTGTTGCTAATTTTTTTGTGTGCACCAGAGTATCCATCGGACTAAAAGTTCAATGATTAATCTCTCGAATACTTAGAGGTAAAGTGGACGATCCTCCCAAGCAAACTCTCTCCGTTCTCATATCCTCCCGGGAGAATCAAATCCGTGAGAGATGATTAAGAAGCACAAGCACTCATCCATCTATACTAATTTTCGTTGATAGAATTTTTTTATTAATTATTACATAACTTAATGCACTACAATATTATTATTATTATTATTATTATTATTATTAGAGGCCGTGAGTTTTGTTCCTAAAAATAACAATATTGAATAATTAATAAAAATTTAGTTAACATTAATTAATAATTTAAATTAAATATTTTATTTTTCAAAATTTTAAATATTCTATTTATAAAAAACTATAAATTAATAGACTATTTTTTATTAATTACTAATATTTTTTCTAATATTAAAATTCAAGTAATATATAAAAGATAATTATATTATAAATTATTATATTTAACTTAATATTAATTTAATATAAATGATATCTATAATTATATATATAATAATATTTAATATTATATATTTAATTAATAACCATCTATAAATAAAAATAAAATTATATAACTATCTATCTATTACAAATTATGAATATCAAACATTTCGCAAATCGTTGTAGTGTTGTGCCACCAAGAACGTGAGCTCATTATTGTCGTTTATGCTGGGGAACATATATTCCTGACAGTATTCCCTCCTACTATATAATAATAACCCTTCAATTTTAAATTCGTTTTTAAGATGTATTTAAGCCCAAAAAATCTAAAACTTTAAGAACAGCCCATAGTTAGAGTTAAATATTAGAATGGTCTCTGAAATTTGGAGTTTTTATCAAATTGGCCCTCAAAATTTACTTGGCATCAAAATAGCCTCTCATACGTAGCTTGCGTTGGCCCTTCTGTTAGTGTCCGTCGAAAACACGTTGACTTGGTCGTTAAATTTGCCACCATGGACGCCATGTGTGCTGACATTGCCTTATAGGATGCCTAGTGGTTAATTGATGTCGCAAATTTAAATTTAGAGCTCAATTTGGCCCCTGAGTGATTACAAATACCAATTTTCAAACCCTAATTCTCAAATTCCATTGTTGCTTTTTCACAAGGTTGATGTACAGTGAAATTGATGCAGAATATACTTGTAAATAATAACCGAGGGACTGGTTGCTCTTTGAGGTCAAGGAACCAGAGTTCGTGGGTAAAAACACCCTACCGCGACAGAGAATGCAAGGTTCCTCAATGGTGTCATTTTGAGAGGGCTGCATATCATAAACCTACAAATGTGCACCATATGAGAATGTGCAGAGATATAGAGAGGGTAAAACACACATGGTGGGTCCCATTCTTTTCTTTTCTTTTTCTTTTATTTTTTTCTTTGTTTTGAAGCTTTCTATGTATTCTAGGTACAAATCAAATCTCTATCAGAGTATTGGCCTTTACAATAAACCAAGACCCATTTGTTGAGCATTTCTTGAAATAAACTACTAATATTTTACGAAAGCTGAGATGAGATACACAACATGAAACATTTATAGAGTTAGAAAAAGAGGAAAGGCAAAATAGAATAAAATAGTGTCACAACCTTGAAATTTCAACTGGAGACAGATCAATGTTGGATGGATACCTGACCTACACCCAGGATGATTGTTTAGAAACCAAACTCTTCATATTAGAAATCAACCTCAAGATGACTTTTTTAACAGAGTTGAAAGATATAGCTAAATACTAACATACCCCTTTATCACTTATATGTGGTAGCCACTTCCTGTTAAGCCCATTGAGACCAAGAATTGAATGTCTAGAGATCTACAAAAAGAGAGCACAATTGCAAGGATTACCAATCAAATTACATGTATCTTTATCCAATTTCACATGCACAAGTCTCATGTGAAAATCAAAAGATAGCTATCCAAGCAAAATTATCACGTAACTTCATGTCTATGGAGACAGCAACTACAAATTACATCATGTTTTTCCATTATGCAAATAAAAATTGTTAACCATGTTATTATTTGCATAAGTTCATTTGTTTAGGTTTTGATGAATGACAAACATTGAAGTTGAGGATAAGCGTTGAAAGCAAGCCAACGACAAGAAGACAAGTCCGCAAGCTTGAAGATGGTTTAGTATCTTAGGACTTAGGTAATAATCTTGTCAAGAACCAAAGTTTATTATCTCACACACACACACAAGAAAATGTTTTTAAGAAAAAGTTTTACGAATATCTTGAAAGGTTTTGTTTAAGAACAAAAGGTTTTGTCAAAACGTTAATCATACAATAGCCGTGAATGTTTTATAATTGTTTTATGATAAAACAAATATAAGATTTGATTATCAATGTTTTGAATTTAGTTTCTACATGTTAAAAGTTTTTTTAAGTTATTTTAGAATAAAATAAACGTTTTTGAAGAGTTTTTGTAGCACGCATAAGCGTTGGTTTAAAACTTAGTGCATGCTATCAAACTTGACCTTTGTGCACTTAAGTGGTGATAACTTGAGTTACAGAAGTCAAAATGAGTCAGTTCTTATTGCGTTGGAAAGCTAACGTCCGGGGCTTCAGACTGATATGCAATGGTCCATAGTGAACAACGCCCAGGGTATCGATACCCTCCTAAATGGTATCGATACCCTCAGCCAAAAATTCGAATTTTGGCTCAACGGACATAAGGGTATCGATACCCTAGCATAGTTTTGACAAAATGGCTCCTTTCCACTTACTCCCCAACGTCTCTAAGGTTTGGGAAGTCTATAAATTGATTGTTTTGAGCCTTATTTCATACACAACATCAATTCTAAGTATTCTTGTGCTTATGCTTCAATTTCTACATAATTTCAAAGTGTTTTTTGCACATATTTGAGAGATAACCAAAGATTGGTTCATAGAGCTTCAATTGTATTCATCTACTCTATTTTGAGAGTTGTAATTCTTTCTCTACACAAATTCTATCTTTATTTGTTTGAGTGACTTGGAGTGTGATTCTCCAAGGGTGTGAGACTTGACAAACACTATAGTCGGTGAGGATACCAAGATAAACACTCAAGGGAAAATCTTGAAGTTGGGATTACTTCGAGTGGAGTGGGTTAGTCGTTGGTGATCAAGATACCGTGAGGTGTTAGATTCAAGTGCTCTTGTTGTAAAGGTTTGTCAAGCACCTTGAAACTTGGTGGTTTAGTGGAACTTCTCAATCGTGATTGAGAAAGAGTGGACGTAGGGAAGAGTTAC
>JASCZI010090639.1:0-14590 GCA_036250425.1 Stylosanthes scabra | reverse complement strand
GCGTCTTTGCAAAGTAAAAGATCCTTATAAGTACGTAAGAATTGACTTACGCCCTTGGAAACATACTAAGCAAAACACTTGAGTTATTTATATTCAAAGTAATTTAGGTTTCCGCAAAAATTTATAATTGTTGTATAGATACTCAATTCACCCCCTCTTGAGTATCCGTGCTTATTGACTAACAATTGGCATAAGAGCTTAACTCTCTGAAAAGCTTAACAGTTTGAGAGTGTAGATCATGGATGGGCCAAGCACAAGTTACAACATCCATGAAGGACATTCAACCATTTGTCCACCACTTTTTGATGGTACAAACTATTCTTATTGGAAGAATAGAATGAGAATATGTATTCGTGCACAAGACATAAGGATTTGGAAAATTGTTGAATAAGGAGATTAAATTCCAACAAAGAAGATAATTCAAAAGGTAAATGACAAAGATGTAGAAATAGAAGTTGTCAAGCCAAAAAGCAAATGGACAAATGAAGATTTGAAGAAAATGTCATCAAATGATAAATCGATAAAATTTCTTCATGGTGCACTTACACAAGATGTCTATATGAAAATTTCATCATGTGAAACCGCAAAAGAAATATGAGACAAACTCAATGTCACATATGAAGAAGACAAGAAACATAAGGCATATGTTTCAAGGGAAAATGAAGATAATTCCTACACCTCCTCCAATGAAGACAAAGACGCCAACATTTGTCTCATAGCAAATAAAAATGAGGTTAGTGATTCTAATTTTTCTCAAAGTGAATTACAAGATGCTTATGACAAATTATTAGAAGAATTTGTTAAGGTTTCTCATGAGAATTCCGACATTAAGAAAATTAATGCCGATTTACAACAAGAGAATGAAAATTTAAAATTTTAAAATCAATCTCTTGAGAAAGCCAAAGCAATTTCTAATAGTGAATCATGTGACTCTTGTAAATTACATTTGCATGAAATAGAGAAATTAAAATCTAGTTTGCCTAAGTTTAATGAATCTTCAAAGAACTTAGACAAGATATTAAGTAGCCAAAAACATGTTAATGATAGAGAAGATGTTGGTTATGATGTCAACAAAGCTAGCACTTCTAAAAATGAACATAAAAAGGCTAGGAAACCTATTAGACAACCTCAAGCTCATAAGGTTATTAAGGTTAGATATCAATCTAATAGGCAATCACCAAAACATGCATCATTTAGTAACTATAATCAAAATGCATTTAGACAACCAATTAGGCAATCATATAGAAAATTGCTTAGGATGCATAATCCACATGTTACATGTCATTATTGTAACAAAATAGGATATATTGCACCCGTTTGTTTTACAAATATTATGCATATGAGTTATCATAGCCATAATACGAGATTGGATTCATATGGACACTTTGCTCATTCTAACCCCAAAGGATCCAAATTCATGTGGGTACCAAAAATACAATTTTAATTGTTTTGTAGTTTTTTTTTATTTTCCTCAAATGAGCAAATTCAATGATCTACTTCAAGAGTAAGATGATTAAAAGGACATAACAAGAAATATATATGGATTTGCAAAATTAAGGGGGAAGATTAAAGCTGTGAAGTGATATCAAGTGACAAGTGACATAGCTAGGATAGCTATGATAAGTAACAAGTGGCATCAAAGAACCTTAAATAGGTTTGTTTTGATGAATGACTTAAATAGGCTTTGTACACCTATTAAGACATTCTTATTTGATTTTATATGCTTCATGCATCTTATGATATAAATGCCAAAAAGGGGGAAATATATTTTGAATATCCTCTTCCTTTCTTTTTGCTAATTACAAAGGGGGAAAATGAATGTTTTGAGGATATATTATGCTTTGAGAATATATGTTGCTTTGGAAATAAATTTATTTCTTTGTTTATATGAATATTGGTATGCACTCTTTTAGGGGGAATAATGCATAAGTTTAGGGGGAAGTTTTACAATGTTTTACAACTAAATGTTCATATTCTCAAAATGTTTGTCATTATCAAAAAGGGGGAAATTGTTAACCATGTTATTATTTGCATAAGTTCATTTGTTTCGGTTTTGATGAATGACAAACATTGAAGTTGAGGATAAGCATTGAAAGCAAGCAAATGACAAGAAGATAAGTCCGCAAGCTTGAAGATGGTTTAGTATCTTAAGACTTAGGTAATAATCTTGTCAAGAACCAAAGTTTATTATCTCTCTCACACACACAAGAAAATGTTTTTAAGAAAAAATTTTACGAATATCTTGAAAGGTTTTGTTTAAGAACAAAAGGTTTTGTCAAAACGTTAATTGTACAATAGCCGTGAATGTTTTATAATTTGTTTTATGATAAAACAAATATAAGATTTGATTATCAATGTTTTGAATTTAGTTTCTACATGTTAAAAGTGTTTTTAAGTTGTTTTACAATAAAAGAAACGTTTTTGAAGAGTTTCTGTAGCACGCATAAACGTTGGTTTAAAACTTAGTACATGCTGTCAAACTTGACCTTTGTGCACTTAAGTGGTGATAACTTGAGTTACAGAAGTCCAAATGAGTCAGTTCTTATTGCGTTGGAAAGCTAACGTCCGGGGCTTCAGATTGATATGCAATGATCCATAGTGAACAACGCCCAGGGTATCGATACCCTCCTAAATGGTATCGATACCCTCAACCAAAAATTTGAATTTTGGCTCAATGGACATAAGGGTATCGATACCCTCGCGCTAAAAATTCCCATAATGGCTAGTTTTGACAAAATGGATCCTTTCCACTTACTCCCCAACGTCTCTAAGGTTTGGAAAGTCTATAAATTGATTATTTTGAGCCTTATTTCATACATAACATCAATTCTAAGTATTCTTGTGCTTATACTTCAATTTCTACATATTTTCAAAGTGTTTTTTGCACATATTTGAGAGATAACCAAAGATTGGTTCATAGAGTTTCAATTGTATTCATCTACTCTATTTTGAGAGTTGTAATTCTTTCTCTACACAAATTTTATCTCTATTTGTTTGAGTGGCTTGGAGTGTGATTCTCCAAGGGTGTGAGACTTGATAAACACTATAGTCGGTGAGGATACCAAGATAAACACTCAAGGGAAAATCTTGAAGTTGGGATTACTTCGAGTGTAGTGGGTTAGTCGTTGGTGATCAAGATACCGTGAGGTGTTAGATTCAAGTGCTCTTGTTGTAAAGGTTTGTCAAGTACCTTGAAGCTTGGTGGTTTAGTGGAACTTCTAAATCGTGATTGAGAAAGAGTGGACGTAGGCAAGAGTTACATCGAACCACTGTAAATTTGTGTATCGTATCTCTATCCTTCATCTTTTACAATTAAGTCATTTAATTTTACAAGCGTCTTTGCAAAGTAAAAGATCCTTATAAGTACGTAAGAATTGACTTACGCCCTTGGAAACATACTAAGCAAAACACTTGAGTTATTTATATTCAAAGTAATTTACATTTCCGCAAAAAATTATAATTGTTATATAGATACTCAATTCACCCCTCTTGAGTATCTGTGCTTATTGACTAACAAAAATGTCTTTTCCTATGACAAAAATTGCACACTTTTCTGTTCAAGAAACTAAGGGGAGTGGAGACAAAGGTGGAACTTTCTCTGCATATCTTGATTTGAGACACTTTTCATGAAGAGTCTTAAAGCAACCAATTTTCTTTTCTGATTTCTTAATTTAGAAAAGAAAAGGTAATCATATGTTCCCAAAGATGAGGTTCTATTTAGAAAGCAAATTTGTGTGATTCAACATTATGAGGAAAAATCTCCAACAGCAGGGATTTTAAATTTGCTTACAGGAATAATACCATCTGCAATTCCAAGTCTATAATGTTCTTGAGCTGTAATTCTTAGCCTTTCAGTAGCCTATACAAAGCTAACTAAAGTTAGTACAAGAACGCTTAGATATTCAAAATAAGCCAAAAAATCAGAACTGATTTTAGTTCATTACCT
The DNA here is from genome assembly GCA_036250425.1 of Stylosanthes scabra. Taxonomy (NCBI): domain Eukaryota; kingdom Viridiplantae; phylum Streptophyta; class Magnoliopsida; order Fabales; family Fabaceae; genus Stylosanthes; species Stylosanthes scabra. The sequence goes on along the minus strand of JASCZI010090639.1, from coordinate 10,644 downwards.
TTGGAGAAGCTTTGGAAGATTTCCACAATATTGCAGCACAAGCTTCAGGGCTACATAATAGAAGTATATTCACAAACAATATTTAATATATGTGTTTTTTTCAATGAAGGAGAAGGAAGTATAATTACCTTGCTATATAAAATGCAGAATTCTCAAGCATGAACAATTTATTGGCACAATTAACATGAAATACATTAAACTATGTACTAATAGTCCAATTAACAAGGTTATTTGGAAAGAAAAAAGAATGTGCACACACACTTGTCCAAGTTCCTCAGACTTTAGATCAGCATAGGCACCACAAGTGTCCACAAATGTGATTATGGGGAATTTATGATGATATGCATATTTTATCATTGGCAAAGCTTTTCAATATCTGTATCGAAAACAACAAGCATGAAAACTTATTTATTTTTTCATATTAACATCATTGCTTAAATGCTTAGTTTTTTTTTTTTTTTTTATTTTTTTATAACTATTTGGTGTAGAGCAAAATCAACAGAAAGAAGAAGCATACCCATGAGGAATTGGCATTCCAAAATTTCGAGCAATGTTTTCCTTTGTGTTCCTACCTTTCTGATGACCTATGAACATGTACGTTTTACCATCCATACTCCCTAAACCAGTCGCAATAGCACCAACCGATGTACAGAGAAATTACGTATGTACAAAAAGGCAATAATGGAATTTGGGAATTAGGGTTTCAGCAATGCTATTTGAAACCACTCAGGGGCGAAATTGAGCCAAAAACTAAAAATTGCTACCTCAACTAACCATCAGAGATCCAACAAGGTAAGCGTCAGACGACATGGCATCCAGCCTGTTCAAGTTAATGGCCAGCTCAAAAAAAAAATGATAGAAGTGGACAGAAGGGCTAACAGGAACCATGCCTGTAAAAATGAGGTGCCAAATTGATACCAAATAAATTACGAGGGTCATTCTGATCGAAATCCCAAATTTCGGGGCCATTCTGATATTTAACTCCGCATAGTTGCATAACCTGAAACTTACGATGTGTATAGGTTCAACAAATATTATAAATGAAAAAAATAACTTTATAAATACTAAATAGTTATAATTTATTTATTTATTTTTTATTTATTAATTATTATTGAAGTAAATATATAATATTAAATATTATAAATATATAATTATAAATGTTATATAAATAAATTACGAAGGTTAAGTTAAATAACCTTTTGGCTAATCCATTTAATAAAGGTTTTATTTTTTGAAAGGCTATTTATAAAATGACAATTTTTTAAAAAAATACTATTTGAACAAGTACAGTTATTTTATCCCACCAAATTATTTATTTTTAAAATAAAATTTCATGGCCAGCAATTTATTTTACAATAACCCGCAGAAATAGCCAACATTAAGGGTGGGTTTGGTAAAATTTTTCGATCAAGTGCTCCTGCTCTCAAAAAGTAGGAGCCACCTTTTTGCGTTTGGTAACTCAAAAAGTCAAGGAGCTTTTGCTCCCGGCTTTTGAGAGCCGGGGTGCTTTTGAGAGCCCTCAAGAGTAGCTTTTCAAAGCTGGCTCTGGCTCTTCAAAAAGCAAAACTACGAATTAACCTTACATTTTAATAAAAAAAACCAATTTTATCCTCCATTAATTATATTTAATTTTATATTAATGTATCACATACTAATAAAGGTCGTCGTAGTAATTTATTACCTTAAGAGCAACTATTAAATAGATTTACCAAACGCGATATGTGTGGCTTCTGCTTATTGAGAGAAATTTTGAGTTAGTTTACCAAACGGTCATCATGTGACTCTCCACCAACTGCTTTTTGAGATCACAAAGAGCTCAACCGCTTTTTGAGAGCCACGACATTACCAAACCGAGCCTAAGTTATCAAATGTATTCTTTTGGTGTGTTTGAATCTTTTTAGTTATCAACATATATACTTGGTCATTTTATGGTTAAAAATATGTATAATGCTGTCTATGTGGCGCACTCTTATTTTTATACTAAATAAAATATTTTTTAGTGTCAAATAGTATAAAAATTAGCACTTAAATAAAGTTATATTTGACATCAAAATAGTTTTTTATTTATTATAGAAATAAATAATTTAGTTGGATAAAATCATTTGTTCACATAGAATTATTGTTAAAAAAATCATAACATATGTGGTTTAGTAAAAAATAAAAAATATCTTTAAATAAATACAAGCAACAATAATTATATTTAATAAAATAATTTTTAAAAATGAAATAAATCATATATAATAAACTTTTTAATTTTGACAAAAATAAACCGTTTTCAAAAAACGAGTAGTGCTACCTACCCATCGAATTGTATTATAAGTGGCCAGTATATAATCAACATATGTACTGACCTGCGAAATTGAGATTTAATCGATTGAGAAATCCTATACTAATTGATATGCTAGTTGGAATTGCTGGCTTTATGAAATTAATTTTATTGATCCGGTAGAATTTTTGTTAAAAAAACTCTCCTCAAATGCTTTTTCGAAAACATTCTCGTCTTTTAAAATTTGGAAACAAAGAAGGACATTTATGCTTGTGACGTTTTTAAAATTGTACAAATTTATTCATGAGTTTTCTGGAATACTTAATTACCCCTTATAAATTTGAAAAATAGTATAATTATGTCCTTTGTTAGTTTGATTCAACTAAAAAAACAAAAGTTACTTATGTAATTACTAAAGAAAAGTTTGTGATTCCTATTTTCAATCATTGAGTTGATTTTGTAAAGAATTTTATTAGACGTTTTCATTTTTTTTAGCTGAGTCAAACTAAAGAGACATAGTTATACTGTGTTTTTAAAGATAAGAAATTATTAAATAGTTTATAAAAATCAATGCTAAATTTATACAATTTTTAAAAAGTTAAGAACATAAATATCATTTCTTCTAATTTTTTATTTACAAAATACACTACAAAATGCTTTAGGGGTGTGTTTGGTTCTAAGTACTAGGACTGGACTGGAAGATTGAAACTAGTATTGTATTTGTTGGACAGAGATTGTAACTAAAATTTCAGTTTCAGTTCCCATAATTCTAGTATTTTTAGTACTCTCAGTTAGGAGGAACTAAGAGATTGGGAACTGAAACTGAAACTTTAATAATATTTTTTTACTTAAATATCTTCAATCAACATTATAGTTTCTAATACTAACCTTTATTTCTACTCCATCAACTTAGTTTAATCTCTATCTCTTAATCTTTATCTCTAATTAATTTTAAACTAAACACAATATATAAATCTATTTCAATCTCAATCTCTCTATCTTAATTTCCCAATCTTAATATCTAAGTCTGGATATCTCTCCATACGCACCCTAAAAGACCCTGCATGAGAGTGTAGCAAGCTATTATTACATTCTGCGATACATCTATCGTCACGTGTTAGATTCAAACAATACATTACATTTTTACTCATTATTGATTCCCCCACCACGGCACCACCACCATTTCCAAAGAAATCAATATTTTATTCCAATCTATAATGCTCATCACAAGAATTGTCATGTGACATGAGCTCTATATATAGGCTTAATCCTGAATGTTACACTCACGCTTTCCTTCATTTGCTTTATTAGGTACTACCTTACCCACTCAGTCTTTAATTTCTCTACTTTTTTTATTAAGTGCTCACTTAGCTTCCGAAAAAACTATAATGGCTGGTGGCGGACTACTACACTCATCAATAAAGCTACATGCGCATTCATCAAAGGGAAAGTTACTCACTGTCCTAAGCATTGATGGAGGTGGAATAAAAGGCGTCATCCCAGCTGTTGTTCTTGAGTTCCTAGAGGGAGAGCTTAAGGTACTTGGATACACATTTAATTTACATATATATTTTCGGTTTTCTGTGTTTTTTTAGATGACTATATATACTGACCTACATCTCTGTAATTATATATATAGAAACTTGATGGAGAGGAGGCAAGAATTGCAGACTATTTTGATGTGGTTGCAGGAACAAGCACTGGTGGCCTCATTGCAACAATGTTGGCTGCCCCAGATGCCAATGCAGACAACCCTCGTCCAAAATATACTACTCAAGATATAAAAAAATTATATATCGAGCGTGGTGCCAAAATTTTCCCTCCTGGCACCCCTAATCCCACTTTTGGGCCCAAATATGATGGCAAATTCTTAAAAGAAACTTTGGTAACAGAATTAGGGTCAACCAGATTGGTTCAAGCATTGACCAACCTTGTGATCCCAACCTTTGATATATTGAGACTTACGCCCACTATTTTCTCAAAGTATAAGGTGCTGATGATATTCATCTTCCTTTGCAAGTAAAGTTTGTAAATATATATATTATATGTTAAATAGAGTTTGTAAGTTTGTTGGTGGATGGTGATGGCTGTAGGCTGAACAAGATGAGTTCAAATACTTGAATGGGCTTCTGTCAGATATAAGCATAGCAACTTCAGCTGCACCCACGTTTCTCCCAGCACATTATTTTACATCTGAAAATGGTGACACTGAATTCAATATGATTGATGGTGGCGCAGCCGCTGCTAATCCGGTAAATTAACTCTCATGAATTTCCTTTTATGAGTTTGTCATGAAATCACTCGTTCTAAAAAAAAAATCAAACCAATAATCGGTCTTCAGGTAATGGTTTCTCTGAGTGAATTAGGACAAGAGAAGATGAAACATCCAGAGTTATACCCAATGATGGACAGAGCAGATGACTGCTCCAATATCTTGTTGCTGTCTCTGGGTTGTGGAGTTCAACCACCGGCGGCCGCGCCGGGATGGACCATTGACACAGTAAATAGATGGATGCAACCACAATGGCTGGCTGATCCACCTCAGCAGCCAACTAGGCTCCCTTTCTTGGAAATTCTTGGTGCTGGATCATCAAACACAGTTGATTATTATGCTTATAGTATCTTCAAAGCTCGTAACGCAGAAAACAATTACCTTCGTGTTCAGGTACAATGAGTTGTAAGTCTTTGAATGTAAAAAATTAACAAATAAAATAGTAACCAACTTAATTGATATATCAATAATTATCTCTCTAACAAAATTAATTTTATGTTGCAGACAGATGCTCTGACCCCAGCTATGGATAAAATGGATAATGCAACAGAGGAAAACTTGAACAATCTAATGAATTGTGCGAATGAGATGATACAGGGTAAAGTTAATAGGCTTAATCCAGTAACTTTCCAATTGGAGCCCGTTGATGATGGTATTACATATCAACAAGAGCTTAAACGGTAATTAACTATATATACTAATAGTAGCAAGTAGTTGTTAGCTTTTTGAATATGCATAAAACTTATGCTTGCTGCTTATTCTTTTTTGATGTAGCTTTGCTAAGATTCTGTCCGACGAGAGGAAGAGTCGACTCGCTAACTTGGGTTCCAAGAATCATCATCATCATTGTTGAACATGGAACTATTGTTGTAATGTCAATCGTTATCATGATGTTCATGATGTTTGAATTCTAGTTCCTTTATCCATATAGTTTGAATTCTAACTTTCTATATCCCTCTGTTGTTGTAATGATCTTTGTGCTTAGTTTTAATTTCAATAAAAAATGTTGCTTTACTTCTAAGAATCAATAAAAGATATGAATTATCTCCGTTGAGAGATTTATTTTCTTCAAAAATAAAAATTCTTATTTAGACCATAAACAAGAGCTATTCTTCCTCCATATTAATGATTACTGTAGCATAACTAAAAAAGAGGAATGAATGATTATGATCAAATATTTAGAATTTTGTACATTATAAAATCTCTTCTTGCCTACTTGACTCTATTGTGCTCCAGCCATGTTCCACAAACATTCATCTGCGTAATTACTATCACATTTTTATATAATATATGAATATTAAATATAGCAGTATATATCAGAAAAACTAATCACACTTTTATAACAAATGTACTAACAAACTCATCAAATGGAAAGAGTTTAGTGCAGTTTTACAAAAGAAGTCATAAGATACCAAGTGACAAATTTTTACTTACTAACTAAATTTTTTATCTAATTTGTCAAAAATGTAAATGCTTGCTCAATCCAAAATCAGGAAGAAGAAGACAGACTCAATATATTAGAAGAAAATAACATAAAGATCAGAAGAGAGAATAATCAATTATCCAGAAAAACTAAAAGAGAATAATAGGAAACAAAATTGTGTGGGACGGATATAGTATTGGTTTGGATTTTTTTAAAAATCAAATTTGAATATGTGTTTTTTTAAAAATATTTTATTAAAAAAATAAATTATGTGTTTTTTAAAAAATCAATAATGTATTATTTTTTAAAAAAATAAGAAATTTTTTTTATTAATAAAAGATTTTTTAAATAAAATATAAAAAAAAATTAAAAACCAATTCAAACTGAGATAGTACAATCGAAACTCGAATACATATAGAAGATAGTTTCCATCTTTTGCAGGTTCTCTAATCTGAAATCACCTAATCAGCTATTTTGTTGATAACTCTTCAATGAGTGTTAATTTTTCTCATGTTTTTATTAAATAATTGTTTTAACTTTAATAAATTTTTAAAACTAAAAAAATTATAATCATCATGATCGCTACTTCCTTAATTTTATAAAAAATAAAAGCATGAAATTAAATTATTATAAAATTTGATAAACCTTTTATTTTAATCAAATTAACTACTATAATAATGTGCATGTAAGGAAACTTTACAGAAAAAAAGATAAAGGCAACAACAACTTGCCTAAAGATAATAACAAAAGATAACTTGCACTACTCCATCAATTTCAGGAAGTGCCGACCCAGAATCCACTCCTCCATCTTCATGAAAACTTTCAACATTTTTGTCACACTTTTCAGTTCAACCAGAAAGCTTACTTTAGCTAAAAAGATAATAACAAAAAAAATTTATTAGAAGCATGGACCATGGACATGGAGCATCACGATGAGAATCATCTCATATTGGAAATAAAATATTAAGACTAGATAGGAGAGACACAAACGGGATGGACATCAACAGTACACATTTAGAAAAATATATAGGAGGGGGGTCCTCAAGAAGAACCCAGATTGGACATGGGAGCATATCGATGCAAACAACATTTGTGTAGACCGACTGAAAATTCATAATCATGTACCGTTTACTCCCAATCTCAATTTTAATTTCCATGATCTTGTTTTATTCTCTTATGTGAATTAATATGTTATGGATTGATGTTATTCAATAATCTTTGTTAAGAACCATATATAAGTGTTTATAATTGTTGTTAGTACTTTTGAATGATTGGCCAACATTTAATAACAGAAATAATAAAGTGATTGGTAAGTTTGTTGGATATTTCCTATTCTGTTTTCTATAATTGGTTGCTTTAGCTGTTTAGCTTTTAGTTATTAGTTAGCTTACTTGGCTTATTACCTTTACCTTCTTTATGCTTCTCTGTGGTGTGTATATATAGCTTGGATATTGTTCAATTGGGATTAGCTTAATTCAATAACACAATTGTTAACAATTCATATTCAGTAGATTCATCACACTGATTTCTTTCTTTTCTATGTATTTCATGCTTTCGTTCAAGAAAGTTGTTAAGTGTTTGATAGAGGCAGAGTTTTCACTATTTCGAGTTATATTTTTGTAAGAAACCAACAGAAAGCTTTACATACGTATATTTTCATTGAATTGACCACAGTTATGCGCTCTTGTCAGTTCTAAATCATTTCTTGTGAGAACAATTCACGCTTCACAGGATCCATCCCTGAAAAAGAAAAAAAAAAATAGAATTTGAATCTTCCGCAAATGCAAACTATGCAGAAGAAATATTTTGTATGATTTTACCAAAAACCAAATACCTAAAAACCTAAAATAACCATATGAATCCAATGGATCATTAACTTGTTGCAGTGGTAACAAAAATATGCTTCACAGTTGCTGCACTTCATTTTGTTACAACCTTCACTTCTATTGATTGCCATGCTGCAAGAAGGGCGCAACTTATTGGAATCTCAATGAATTTCTTTTACGCTAAGTATTTCATTGATCTTCTCCCGTTCCCTTGGCTTTTGATCTTCCTTTAATTGAGAAGAATTTTGATGATCCTATAATAAGAGAGGGGGAACATTGGGAAAACTATAACCATAACTGTTTAATTATATAGGAGCATTGCAGTACTAACATAGGTCCTAGATGAGTTACATGCATGGATCAAACTACCTTATAGCCCTCTCTATCATAGAGCATATCTATGTTTAGTGCATGTTTGAATAACAAAAAGCAATGAAATCAAACAGAATACTGCTGAATCCAACCCAAAATATTGGGAAAGGTAAGAAGGTGTTTGGCATCATTAAACTGGAAACGCATTCAAGTATGGATATTGATGAACACCAGCAAGTGTACGGTCACTTGACCATTCTGATTACAACATCTGAAAAAGCATATAATTAATAGGTGCAATTAATATCATTGGTTTTCTTGGTTACTATTCTGGAATAGAACTACTTACAATATAAATTGGAAGAAAAAGAAAGGGACATTGCTCCCTCGTCTCGACAATATGATCTCCAGACCTAGAATTATTGGAGATGTACCTACAAGAATTTGGACGCTCAACTCAGTCTCAAGCATAGGAGATAGATACAATATATAGTTACTATTTAGAGTTAGAATGTGCTACTTGTTCTAATTTTGCCTCCCAAAAAAGGATCTTTTAATTGCCCTTAGTTTAAGGTGAATACTAATCAACTTTCTCTAGAAAAGATATGTCTAGAAAGGGTAAGCCACCCATTTTTACTTCATTATTTTTCTTTGTTCTCTAAAACATTTGTGAGGTCTTCAAATGACAGTTGCGACTCCATTATCTTTAAAAAGAGAGATCCATTAAAAAAAAAACGGAATTGTAGTGGTAGTTGAAGTTTTAGTTGTCTCTGAATTGTCATGTTCGAAAAAGTAGTAATGTGTCCTCCAATCACCGTCACGATTCTATTTTCTCTCACTCGGTCTCCTTTTTTTAAAAGAACGGAATCGTGGCGCTCATTGGAGGATGGGGTGGCGATATATCAAAGTACATCTAACGTAAATTACTCTCTTTGTATTAGTTCATAATTAACTCAATAAATAATTTTTTTTATAGATTGAAAACGAAGCACAAAGATGATTACACAGCACAACACAAACAGAAGGATCAATTATTGATTATAGTACACATACATGATCCATGACTCAACGGGATGCAGAAAGCCAAACGACGTTGGTTATTTATTCTTGACACCTTACCCATATACATACATATTGGGAACCCATATCTAAACCAAGCACAACAACGGAAATATATATAATAATAATTATTCAAACAGCATGAACATCATGATGACGATGATTGCCATTGCAACAGTTGTTCCATGAATTCAACAATAATGATTGTTGGATCCCAGTTTCAGAGAGTCAATCGATTCTTTCTCTCGTCGGACAGAATCTTAGCAAAGCTACATGCAACAACAAAAAAAAAAGTTTTAATAAGCATAAGTTTTGTCCCCATTCAAAAAACAACAACTTGCTAGTAAAATAGTATATATATGGTTCCAGTTAATTAGTAATTACCGTCTAAGCTCTTGTGCATATGTGGTACTACCATCCATGGACTCCATTTGGAAAGTTACTGGATTGAGCCTTTTAGCATTTCCCTGTATCATCTCATTCGCACACTTCTCTAGATTTTTCAAGTTTTCCGGATCGGCATTATCCATCTTAGACATTTCTGGGGTCAGAGCGTCGGTCTGCAACATGTAAAATTACATCTAATTACAAATTACAAATGATTAAGGACAGGAAATAATATTTACTCTATATTTTTTCTTTCCATCACATAAATGAAGCTCGCTGTACGTACCTGAACTCGAAGGTAATTACTTTCTGCGTTATGAGCTTGGAAGAGACTATAAGCATAATAATCCAGGACGTATAAAGATCCCCCACCCAGAATTTCATAGAAAGGGAGTCTAGGTGTGGACGCCGTTGTATCAGCTAGCCACCCGTTAAGTGACCAACCATTTACTGTGTCAGCCGTCCATCCGGGCGCATCAGTCGCCAATAGATTTCCACAACCCAGAGACAACAACAAAATATTGGAGCAGTCATCTGCACTTTCCATCATTGGATACAACTCTGGATGTTTAGTCTTCTCTTGTGCTAATTCACTCAGAGCCACCAATACCTGACAAACATATTAAATATATAATCATTCACGTGTCTTCTTTTATCGGTTTAAGTTTGACAGGGATGAATAAAAGGAAAGAGAATTAATTGTATTTACCGGATTACCGGCTGCTGCACCACCGTCAATCATATTGAATTCATAATTGTCACCAGATTGAAAGTCATCATATGCTGGGAGAAGCGTGGGTGCAGCTGAAGTTGATAGGCTTATATCTGAAAGAAGCTGATTCAAGTATTTGAATTCATCTTCTTTAGCCTGCAGGCATCACCATTCACCAACACACTTTATTATTTAACATATAGTATAGAAAATAGGTCCGGTACATATTGAAGTTTGGTACTCTAGGATTCCTAACGATTGATTAAAGAGTTATAAACCTTTATAAACTTCTATCAACGATTGTAAACATAATCTTGGAATACCAAACTCCAGAATACCTAACCTGCTTTCGTTATATATATATATATATATATATATATATATATA
>JASCZI010090638.1:224740-256362 GCA_036250425.1 Stylosanthes scabra | reverse complement strand
GTCCCGGACCACCACAGAAATCTCCATATGGCTGCTTGCTCTAGTTGAACCACTTGCCTGTGACCCTCATCAACCAAAACTTCTCTGGATATCACTTCCTGACAAAGAAAGGCATTAAAAGTTGAAAATTTCAGACCTTTGGTGGGATCTCCAAAAATAATGTAGCCGATACATAATACGAGCTAGAAGTTCCAAAATATATCAACTAATAAGAAAAAAAAATTTCAGAAGAAATGGATTAGTGCAGTACTTTGATATTTTTGAAAACTCTCCTATTATCAGGATCTGTTACTATATTATACACTGCATCAGGTGGCAAACCGACATCAACTTCTACATCGAGGTTGCAAAGAGAGCCTTTTGGAACCGTCACCTGCCAAAACAGAACATCACATTAAATATGTATACTTTTAATGAGAGAGATGAACATTGCCATGTTTGTTTCAAACAGCTACTATTGCTATATACTGGAATTCAGCAAGAAGGCACACAGAAGATAACGATTTCACATTCTGAAATCTGAACAGAAATTAAAGCACTAGACACTTAATTCATAGAATCTTAGATATATCTCAACAAATCTGCATCAAAACCCTTTACTTCATGATGAAATCAAAAGTTTCCATAGAAAATAACAATTTCCCATTTAAACTCTGTTCACCTTTATCTCAGGTGGCCTATCAACCCAAGAAGGGTTTTCTCTCCACAATTGCAGTTGCTCATTCAGTTCAGCTTCAGAGACACTAAAAGATCTGTAACGGTTATTCTGGACGGATCTCCCGAAGTTCATTCCATCCCTTTTTGCTAATCTACTCAGCTGTGACTGTAGTTAAGAAATTAGCAAACAGGTATTGTTAATATCCATGTTCCTAATAAATTTGAAGCTGACAATATAATTCATTGAGCTACCTTAAGAACATTTTGAAGCTTGTTGGGGATCTGAACAAAAAAAGTAGATATTGCAGGATCCAGTGCCTTAGGGAACCCACCTTTCCCATTCTTCTTGACATTTATGCTGAATTTTTTCACCTCTGAATCAGCCATCATAAGAACCTGGAATTTTTTATTAAACAGTTAAGACCACAATCCCATAACCAAAACATGATGATCAAATTCTGCAGGAAGTTCCTAAGATATTGAAAAAGATAAAAGGTAAAAACTATCAATTACAAAGATATAAACAGCAGAAGGGTAACTGCTAATCTTACATGGTTACTGAAATGAAACTTGACAGTTATTGTAGAAAGAAATGGAATGAACAATAAACCAAAGTCAGGCAGGGAGAAAAGATTCAAATTCAAAGCACACTTACAGGGTATATTCCAATGAGGCAATCGCAGATCTTGGCTTGGAACTTGGAAATGAAAAATGAAAAATGAAAAAAAAAATGGTTCATATGTTTTCCATAAAATATAATTTTTCTATTATTTATATTTGTGAAAATTATAAGTCAGATTGTGGAGGTGGAAAAGGATAAGTTAGGAAGAACACGTGCATAACATGTTGTTATCGAAAGTACACTTGGTCGTAGATTATTGGTCTGCTCTTCCATGGTTCGATGCGTGCTGCGCTTAAGTCTTTAACACATAATTTTATTTTAACATTTTTTTCTTCAAATTTAGGTCAAATTAATTTCATTTTACTTATATAATTTTTAACAATAAAATAAATATAGTATCAACTGAAACGTGTCCTATAATCAAACTCTATATGACACACGTTTCAAAGTGTAGAACATCCTACTTTAATTTAAAATTTTAATTTTAATTTTAATTTTAATTTTGGACGGTGTTTTCATCAAATCTGATAATTCATACTGATATAGCTAGTCGCCCAAGAAAATAAAGAAAAGGTTTGTGCATTCAACCTTTGTTCCAACTTGAAGATTATGAATATTTGATGATGAACATGTATTCAAGATTAGCATTCAAATCTCCAACAAAAAATGGCATGCAAACATCCATGCACAAGAGTAATAAACAAGAAACAGTAATCCAATCCAATGTTGCTGTTCATTGGTGATGATCAGCCATTAATGCACATCTTGGATGCATATCAAAGTCACAGTTTTGACAGCAATAAGACCATTTACGCCCTTCATCATCACAAACATCACAGTAATAAATCATACGGACGGTCAATACTATCTCATGCTTGTGCTTCTCATGGTTAAGCTTCTCTGGCCACCCCTTTGCAGCTTCATCCTCTTCTTCCTGAACCTCTTTGATCCTCTCCTCTGTGAATGGATAATTCTGTGCTCCATGAGATGCTATCAGAAACCTTGCTTCTCTTGTTATGGTATGCCCGTTTGCTCCAACTGCCACTGCCATGGGGATTTCATACACCCTGAACTTCCTGCTAAGGTATGACTTCCTTGGATCCCCATAAGGGATTGCCAGCCATGGCATCACTCCAAAGAATTCCTCAAATGATGCTTGGTCATGGTCGCTTGAGATGAATATCACTTCAAATTCCTCTTCCTTTGCCTTAATCTCATTATATGCTTCTATTAGTTTTGGAAGGAATGCATGGCATGCAGCACACCACCCTGCTGAGAAGTACAGGATGATGTTCTTCCCCACTAATTCCGACACCGGAACCTGATCATCCAGAAAACAGAAAATGAAAACAGAAAATGAAAACGCAAACCAGAAGCGTTTGTTGTTTTTACCTTGTCACCATCTTTCCCAATGACAAAATCATGATCTCTAGAGACCAAGAGGGACTCGAGGGTTTGAGATTCAGCTTTGGCCTTTTCAATCTCACTTAGCTCAGCAAACTTCTCAGGAGTGAAAGGGTATGCAATAGCTCCATGCTCCTCAACAGCATCAACAACATTAGAATGAAGAGTTTTCCCATTTTCATCAATGATAACCAAACTGGGGACAGTTAAGAGCTCAAAGTATCTAATCAACTTCCCACAGTTCTTGTCCTCGAAAGGCAATGACAACCAAGGCATATTTTCGAACCCTTTCTTAAAGGCTTCTTCTTCTTCTTCAAGGGGTATCAACACAATCTCAAAGCTCTCCCCATCTGCCTTCAGCTTCTCATAAAACTCCACAAGGTTGGAGGTAAATTCAGCACATCTTTCGTATGAACTCGACGAGAAATAAAGCCCAACCATCTTCCCCTCAAGTTCAGAAACAGGTATCTGAATGAATATACATACAAACAATCACATTTGGAAACTGTTACATATGTATGTTGAATTTAATTTTCTTGCACCACTGACAATCAATTATGTATCGAGACATCAGCAAAAGTAACTAATTTTTAAATCCACTACTTCAAAACTCAAAAGTCACATAAATGCCTGAATCTGATTGGACGATCACTGTCAGTGCATCAAAATTAAACTCATATTACAACGGAATTGTAGTGGTAGTAGTACTAAAGTTAGTTATTAGTAGCTTACTTCATTTCCATCGGAAGAAATCACAAAGTCACGAGAAGGAGATACCAAGAGAGATGTCAAGGATTGATTCCTCTTAGCTTCCTCTTCTCTATCCTTCAACTCTTGAATCTTTTCTAATGTAAAAGGATACCCTTCAACTCCATATTCACGGATAATATCAACGCCGCCGTCGGTAACAACCTCTCCGGTTTCATCAAGCAAGACAAGATTAGGAATCCCTTCCACCTCAAAGAGTTCATCAAGGCGGTGGCGTGCCTCCGAATCGGAAAACGGAATGGCAAGCCAGGGCATATGAGAAAAGTAGTCTGTAAAAGCTTCATCATTTTCATCAGCAGAAACGAACACTACTTCAAAGTCACCATTAGGGGCGATTTCATTGTAAACCTCCACTAATGCTGTGGTGAATCTTTGGCATGGAGGACACCATGATGCTGAAAAATACAAACCAAGTTTCTTTGTCTTCAACGTGTCTACTTTAACCTGCAATCCAATTAGCATCTAAATTCTATTCTATAGGCCTTGATCATAAATAGCAGAGTCAATCAACATGAACATGAGATTCGAAGAAAATACCAAATTCAACCAAATCTAAAATGACAATAGAATTATGAAGGCAATGAAACATAGATCAATTGAATTGATTACCTGATCGCCATTGTTGTTGATTAAAAAGTCCCTGTCAGGAGAAGAGAAGAGGTCTTGGAATTCATCGGGGGCATCATCTTCAGAATCTGCCATGGAAATGAAAGAAATGTGGATGCAAAGAGAGTGGGAGTTGCGAGTGAAAGTAGTGAGTTTATTCAGTTAATGGCATGTCCGTGAATCAAGGGCCTATCCTATTTATAGATTCAGCATTCATAGATCAACTTAGTTTATGACACGTGCCTTAGAAAGATGGGATTAATAGGAGAAAAAGTTCAAACCATATATTCATTAACATTCAAATTATTTCATACAACTCATAGACACATAATTATATAAGTGCTGAAAATTACTAGTGAGGACATTTCAAGCTTTAGTGCAAACTTCTCCATCACAAACCCAACCATCTTTAGCCTTGTCTTCTTCATTCTTGGCCTCATCATCATCTTTGCTTTCTTTCTTCTCCAATGCACATTTTGGATGCAGATCAAAGTCACACTCAGCACAATAGAAGGACCAAGCACGCCCCTGCTCATCACAACCATCACAGACATATGTCCTGCGGCGCACCAGCACAAGCTCATGCTCATGGGATTCATGCTTCAACTTCTGAGGCCATGCCTTTGCAGTCTCTTCCTCTTCTGCCTCTAACTCCTTAATCCTCTCCTCGGTGAAAGGATAAGCATCCGCGCCGTGAAGGTCAATGAGATCCCTGGCCTCTTTTGTGACAGTCCTGCCACTTGATCCAATGGCTACAAGCATTGGAATGCCGGATACCTTGAACTTGCGGCTCAAGAAAGCCTTTCTTGAGTCTCCAAAGGGAAGTGCCAACCATGGCATTCCTCCAAAGAATTTGTCAAAGGAGTCTTGGTCCCTGTCACTTGAGATGAAAATCACCTCCAATGTATTGTTCTCCTTTTCCTTAATCTTATGATATGCATCAACGAGCTTCGGAAGGAATGCTCGGCATGGAGGACACCAATGTGCTGAGAAGTATAGCAGGATGCTCTTTCCTACCAGCTCTGAAACTGGAACCTTCACCCCATCTTTTCCTATGACAAAATCATGTTCTCCAGAAACCAAAATTGACTCAAGGGTTTGAGATGCTTCCTTGGCCTTCTCAATCTCACTGAGCTCAGCAAACTTCTCAGGAGTGAAAGGGTATGCAGCAATGCCATGTTCCTCAACAGCCTCAGCAACATTGGAATGAAGAGTTTTACCATCTTCTCCAATAATAGCCAAAGTTGGGAGAGCCGAGAGCTCAAAGTACCTTGGCAGCTTATCAATGCTCTTGTCCTTGAAAGGCAAGGATAGCCATGGAACATTTTCAAGTCCTTTCTTGAATGATTCTTCATCACTGTCTAAGGGTATTGCCACAACTTCAAAGCTCTCACCCTTTTGCCTCAGCTTCTCATATGCCTCCACAAGCTTTGGAGTAAATTCAACACATGGTTCGTATACAACGGAGTAGAAATACAGACCAACTACCTTGCCCTCAAGCTCAGATACAGGTACCTGCAGGGTAATAAGATCAGTTATCTTGCAAATTAAGGGAGTAGAATATGAATATCCATTTCTGAATTGACTTTCTCACCTTTTTGCCATCAGAAGATAACACAAAGTCACGAGAGCGAGAGGCCAAAATTGATGTTAAGGTCTGATTTCTCCTAGCTTCCTCTTCTTCATCCTTCAGCTGTTGGATCCTTTCTGATGTAAAAGGGTATGCTTCAGCACCATGTTCATGGATAATCATAACCCCGCTTTTAGTGACAACTTTACCAGCTTGATCAAGCAGAACAAGGCTGGGAATCCCCCTCACCTGAAACAGTTTCTTTAGGCCACTAATTGTGTCGGAATCCGAGAAGGGAATAGCAAGCCATGGCATCTTGGAAAAATAGGCCTTGAAGGAGTCTTCATCTCTATCAGATGTTACAAAAACAATCTCAAAATCACCTTTGGAAGCTGTCTCATTGTACACCTCCACCAAATTTGGAGTGAATCCTCTACATGGGCCACACCATGACCCTGAAAAATACAAACCAATGTTCTTTCCCTTCAAGCTCTCAATTTTAACCTGTAACATATCAAACATATGAGGTGAAGCCAAGCTATACCATTCTTAATTACCAAGATCCAAAACCCCCAACTAGATTAGTTACAAAATCCATCTTCTTAACCCCACCCCCAAGTCCCTCTTCATATCCTTTCAACCAATGGTAATATTGATAGCATAGAAAAAGTTACTTACAAAAATTGTACTTGAGCACAGAAATCAAAATGGAATAAGAAGACAAGTGATATATGAAGATTTACAGTAGTACATATAGATAAATTCTTGAACAAAATAACAATCCCTAAAACAAACATGAAGTGATCTGTACCAAAGTTGCTTGAAGAAAAACAGAATGGAATCTGAAAATCACAAGATAAATGAAGAAATAAGTGAATAGTTTGAATAGGAATATATATGGTAGGGTACCTGATCAGCGTTGTTGCGAATAAGAAAGTCTCTGTGAGGAGAAGAGAGGAGTGAGAGAACATCGTGTGCAACTGCAACATCTTCCATGGTAAACCAAAACCAAAGAGTATACACAGATTGAAACTGAAACTGAAACTTTAGGTAACGTGAGAGGCAGCAGGGCAGAGCTCTTAATATATATATATATAGACGTTAATGTCAAGTGGAAAAACACGTACAGTGCGTTTGGTTCTATGGAAAATGAGAGAAGAGAACTTGAGTGGAGGGAACTGATTTTCTCTTGTTTGGTTTGATATGAATAGTAGCAAAGAAGAGAAAATATATGGTGGGTCCCACACTCAAACTTTTCTCTTCATCCTTGGCGTGAAAACTGAAAAGGAAGAGGAGATGTAGGCTAAAATTACTTAATTGTCCTTCTCTATAATTTTTTAAAATCATATTAATTTTTGAAAAAATAATAATGTTTCACACAACACACTACAAAGCTATACCTCATTGATGCAGGCATACTATTAAATACTTAATTGCTGTATCACAATATATTAAAAATTTAAAATAAAATAAAAATAAATCATATGGAAAAAATTAATTATAAAATTTTAATAAATAATATTAAGTCTCTATCAGAATAGGCAATTAAAATTAGTTATTAATATATAATAGACATTAAAAATAATTAAATTACACATGAATTTATACATAAATACGTAATAGTTAATTTTAATGGCTAATTTTATTGTATAAATAATTCTTTAAATTTTAATATACAATATTTTATGAATTAAATAATAAATTATGTTACATGTATATTAAAATCATCAACTAGTGTAAAATACACATTATAAATTACGTATAAATAAAATGTAACTATTTTTATAATTAATTTTAGTGTGTAAATAATATTTTTAAATAATATTTATATGTAGTTAAATCTCGTTGGAACTATTCAATTTAAATTCAATTAAATATAAACAACATAATTTTTAAATGCATTTATTATTTAAACTATTTAAAATACATATAATAGAAACAACAATTATGAATTATTTATTTATATATTGTTATTATCAATTATTATTTATAAATTTAGTTTCAATACTTTTAATATATTATTACAATAACATAAGTTTATTATTAAAAATTATGTTTATTAAATAGATATCTTATATTAGTAATGTACACATTTACAATGTTTTATAATATTTATAAAATATAATTATAAATAAATAAATAAAAATATTATTCTTAATTTACATGTAACATAAATAAGGATATTAACGTAATTTTATTTTATTATGATTTTTTCTCTCTCACTTTTTCTTTTATCCAAATAAATAAAAGTTTTTTCTTCATATTCCTTCCATCTATTTTCTCTTAATCCAAACAACACATAAAATCATCTACTTTTCATTTCATTTTTTTTCTTTTCATTTTCTTTCTTTTTATTTTCTTTCCTTCCTTTTTCCATTGTGTTGCCAAACAAAGCCGTAGTGTACACACTTGCTTACGTCATCTTATATGACGCTATTTCTTAACCATGATAATGATATGGATATTCATAGTTTCAAGTTTCATTGATGATAACCGACTATGTATTAGAGAATTCTAGAATGTAGAGAGAGTGGTTTTGTGTTTAACTAATTGTTCCATGTTGACTTGGAGTCAATTCTCTAATTTTAATTTTGGTTTTAACTTGTCTTTTACGTTTGTTAAGTTAACCCTTATTAGCTGTATGCCTCTATCTATGCCTCATTGGACCGTCTTTGTGTCTCTCATACATTGCATGTCAGAAACTTTTGAATAAAAGATTCTCAGACGAGACAAAGGCTTGAGATGTCAACCTCCTTGTGGTCGCCTAGTTAACTTAGGAAGGAAGGATATAGTTCCCTTGCCTATAATCCTATCCTAATGAAATAATATTTGGTTCAAAAAATTATAAGTAATTAATATTTTTTAATTAATAAATTAATTAATAAAAAATAAAATATTTATAATCATTGTTAAGGAACATTCATAAATATAAGAAATAGAATATTCGAAACCTAAAACAATCAATAATATAAAATATTTAAAATTTTAAAAAATAAAACATCTAATATAAATTATTGACTGATTTTTTATTCGTTATTGTGTGTCATAATATTCCTATCTAAGAAAAAAATCAATTAAATTAGATATAAAATAATTTTTTTTCTAATTTCAATTTTACAATTTAAAATATTAATGACATTTTTCCATAATATATATACGTGATTATTTGTTAATTAATTATATAAGTAACTTTTGTTCTAATAAGAACATATTTTAATTTCTTTATTAACTGTGCTAAGTTAATGTTTTCTATGAAGTTTTAACTAAAGACTAATATTTAATAAAACTTGTATTTTATTTTGTATTTTTTTTATTATTATTAACCTAATGACCAAGTCACCAAAAAAAACTAATGACCAATCACGATCTTCGGCTCTATGCAATTATGTTTTTGGGTCAATTTTCCTTAGTTGTGTCCGCTTTTTTGGTTTACAGTTTTGTGGTTATGGCCTTACAAAAAGGCCTAACAATTAAGCCCAGTCCAATTATTTCATAAGCTTAATTATTTCCTATGCTTAATATATTTTTTTTTTCTTTATAAATTAGTAATTTTGGTCTCTTCCGAGCTAAGTAAACCAGATATGCCATAAGTCTTTTACTTGGATTTTACTGGTGTAATAATTCATGAAACCGGAAAAATATAAAAATAATTTTTACAAAATATATTTATTACATAAATATATCGATGTTGAACCCACTTTTAAAATTCTCATCTGCTTCTCATTCCTGCAAGGCTGCAACAATGATTTTAGGGTTATTTAGTCTTTATGGAATGAACTTGTGTTGTTTTGTTATATATTAGAAAGGGATAACCTTTTATGAAGACGAGGAAGAAGAAGAAATAAAGCGTTAACCTTTTCCCCAAAGTTTTCTTCGTTAAAACAGTCTTTTTTTTTTGTGGAAAAATAAAATAATTTATACCTTCAAAAAATATATTTAAAAAGATTGATTGAGTATTTTGGCTTTTATTATTATTACCTGTATCTGCATGACTGCATGGGATACAATCTCAGCCAATGATTAATAAATGGATGGAAAACAAATCCAAGTAATAAACAATGAGGTTAATTAGGGTACGTGTTGTAAATACTTTCTGTACCGTATAAAGCAATGAAAAAGAAGGCAATGCGTAAAGAACACAAGCAGAATATCTTTAGTTGTCTCTTTATTAAAGAAAGTTCCCATCTTCTCCCTCCCCCTATTAGGCTATTAATATATAAACTTTTTTTAAACTAAATAATTTTAATATACACACACAAAAAAGTTTAGGTGAGTTTCAACTACTAATAAGATTAGAATGTATTTTCAGGTTCAATAAACATTGCTGGTTTTTATATTACACTTATAAACCTTATACATAACCTATTGTAACAGGTTTTCTACAATTGCATATGGTTGCTTGAAGAGTTAATCCAAATCGAAAAACCTTGTGATGCACTCAAAGAACAACAAAACCTTGCAAAACCATTAATATCCCCAACCCCTTCTTCCAATCCAATTCATCCCTTTCTCCTTGTTTTCTCTCTAATAATAACTTAGTGAATTAAACATGTCTTCTGTTCAAACTCAGCAGCCACAACAACCTGCACAGATTTACCCAACAAATAATATAGTGGCAAACCAACAACCTCACGAATCAAATGGGTCTTTTGGGACGGTTTTCATTGTGCTTGCAGTAATACTAGTCATTTCTGTGCTGGCTTGTGTTCTTGGAAGGCTATGCAACAAACGCTTTAGCAATCGCCACCACAGCCACAGCCACGATCCCAGACATCATCATGTGAAGCCGAATCGGCAGCAGATCCATAACGTCCATCCAAGAGAAGTAGTAGAAGGAGAAGAAGACATTGAATATGGCGGTGTTGACAAAAGGATCCCACCACCAATAATTGCTGAAAGGCTTAATCCTAATAATAATAATGGACATCATGTTTCTCATGGTGGTGTAGAAGGCACAGCAGGACCCCATCGTCATCATCCACCTCCTATGATGAAAGGCTTTGAAATCAAACATGGCCCTCATCAACAACATCTTAGAGAAGTTGCATAATATATATGGTTACTCTTCTAATAACATTATATTATATATATATATATCTTCTGCTGATGATAACCAGTAATATTCACTAATTCCTATACTATATATTATAAACCCTTTGTCCTTTTATTTAGTTTTCTTTACTTTGATGATGTCTCAGCCTTGAGATTTTCAGCTGCTTAATGAAAATGTAATATTTGCACATATGATTCACTCCTTATATTTACATTTGGTAAAGTGTAATGTTGTAGTCATATTTTTCTTGAATAATCTCACATATAATGATGTAAATAATATAATATGTATATATGTCATTTAGTTTTCCTTTACTGATGATGGCTATATAAATAATTTTTCTTTTCATTTTTGTATAATAAAAATGCTTAAAAAAATTAAAAGATAAAGACACATTTATCTCTCACCCAAATTTATTTGCACATTTAAATAAATAGGAGTCTCATTCCTAAAAATAATTTTTATTGTGCAAATATATATTTTTAAATATATTCAAATAAAATTGTAAAATTTTCAAATTATAAAAATTGCAAACAATTAAATTTAGTGAATATATAATATTTTAATTTTTAAATTAACCAATAAAATAGTGGATTAAACACTAAACATTGTTGAAATTGTCTTTGAATAAAATGCTATATTTTATTATTGAATATAGAAAACACAAATCGCAAATGTGTTAATAATAATAAGACTTAACAGTTAACACTTAACGGCGTGCAACTAACGCTGCAAGGCTTACAAATTACGCGCGTTTAAACGACGCAGGAATAGCGTATGAATAACGGCATACGTTACCTATAAATACCCAATGTTGCACACTTCTCAGTTCTCACCTCTCACTCCTCACTCTTCACTTCTCACATCAGAATCGAGGGACGCAAGAAGAAGGTGTTGGAATCCGTTATGGAGCACGAATCGGGAACGTTGTTGGAGTATATAATTCACTCATTCATTATTGCCACTCTCAATTTGGATCTTCATTCGGTAATAATTTTCCTCTTTTGGAACCCTATATTCTCTATATTTCTCTCTTATTAACTGCCGCAAGGATGCTTTATTTAAAATGTAATGTGCCTTCATTGTGATTGTCATATCTACACGTATTAATTTCCATTGCTACTACTATTTGAATTGCTTTCTGTTGTTTCCCCTTTCTAGAAAACTATTTAATTTGAATTGAATCAGAGGTCACGCAAAGAACAGATATTAAATGTGACCGAAATATCAATTAAATTATAATTAAAAGTCTGATCTGCTGCAATTATATATAATTTGATTCCTCTGCTAGGCTAGGCATCTGTTTTACGTATACCATATTGCATGTAACTAAAAATGGAGGCTTTACCATATTTGTAACTTTTATTCTATGTTTCACAAATATTAACAGTGCAGCAGTGGTAGAGTTAGTTAGAGTTAGAAAATCATGTGTGTATATATATAGTACAGATTTCATTATTGGCAAGGACATGCTATCGGTGCAGCAATTTGGGCAAATAGAATCTATATGTACGGATTTACCCTTGACCCATGTCATATTCAACAGGAAAAATGATCAGAAAATAATAACAAGAATCAAACCAAGATTTGTATGGTTTCTGCAAGATAATCATTTTGTCGGTTTTGTTTTGCTTGTGGTTAGTTAATGTAAATAGACACTAATTTGTTAAATGTGAACAAAAATAACAAACTTAGAATTGAGTAAAATTTATCATTATATTAGGACACAAAAGGAAAATGACAAGATATATATTATGACCCCAAAGAAAGTTAGTTACAACGTTGCACATTGCACAGCCCCACAAAAATGGATGAATAAATAAACAAGTAATTTTATTAAATGTGTCTCTGAAAAACAAATATAAAGGATAAATTTTTTGTTTCTTATTATTTAAAAATATCAAATTTGTTTATTTTTATGTTTCGTATAAATGATGACTTTTGTAATTTTCAAAATTAGAGGGACTGCTTTTGTGAAATTTTGTGAGATTTGAGGGTGTCTAAATAAATAAGGGAGAGAAAAGAAACAGATCAATATGATGATTGTGCTTGTGCAGTTGTGGGTTGCTCTCACTGTCAGTGTCACTTCATTTTTCTTGAAACTTTGTATGGTTATTTACACACTTGCCGTGAAATGTCAGTCAAAAACAACTTCTTGTTTTTCTTTTCTGTGCTCAGATTTTCTTGCAGGTGCATGATTCACACTATATATATACCAGAGATATATTTGTACTGAATAGAATGATACACTTGTCCCACCTGATTTTTTGATGTGGAATATTGTCGTGCACCACATGTGCTTGTGAAATTGGGAAACCGTTAAAACTTGTATCAGCTTACTATATATAATGATAAGTGACACAAAGGCTGCATTATATTCATAAGAAGAAAGAAACAATGACTGATTCTGCAGTTTTAGAGTGGCTTAGGCCCCTTGTTGAGGCCGGAGTTTGGGACTTTGTGGTTGTTTGGAAATATGGGGATGACCCTACTAGGTTGTTGTTCTGCTATTGTTTCTATAGTTATCATTCATTTTGTGCAATCGAGTTTATTTTTTTGAGATATCTATAATGCTCTGATTATGCTTCTTCTTTTTCCCCCTTGGCTTGTGTTTTACAGCTTCATTGAGTGGTTGGGTTGCTGCTGTAGTGGGAGCTGTGGTGAAAGCATTGAGGATGTGAAGAAGCTCAAAGATGAAGAAATGGATGAACAACAAAACGGCATGGATTGTTCTTCCATTTGCAGGGATACACATTTTCAGCATCCAATTAGAACCAAGGCTTGTGAGGCTCTTTCTCAGCTTCCTTTTGTAATGTCTCTCTATTCTGGGTACCTATCTCTCTCTCATTGTTGCAATCTTTTGCTTTCTCAATTTTTATGGAAAAGAAACACTAATGAAAGTAAAATTATTTGACAACTCATTAATAGTGTCCATGGAGAGGTTGCAATATCGCAACAGCCAAAATGGCTTAGTCATGGAGAGGTAATATTTTTGGGTTAGAATATGACACCTTAATGGTCTGAAACAAGCCAATATATTATAATTTATAAGTTTCTTATTCAAGTGAAAATTTTATAATTTGATAGGAAATTGGAACACAAGTTTTGATCCCTGTTGTTGGTGGTCTTATTGAGCTCTTCACAGCAAAGCTTGTAAGAAATAGAACTCTTTCATATCACTGACATTGCCTCAGATTGAAAATTTCTGTTGCTAAAAAGGTAGTCATCTTTTTTCAGGTTCCAAAAGACAATAACATCCTAGAGTTCATAAGAGCACATTGCTATCTTTCATTGAAGCAAGAAGCTATATCTGCACAGCACCACACCGATGGGAACTACAATGAAAATCTGTCATCAGAAGAACAATACACACAGAGCTGGCCACAACCTGCATCAACTTTAACTCATGATGTCCATCTTCTTGCAGCAAATTGGTGCAAATCGGCCGGTCCTTACATTGAAGAACCCTCCAGTGGATCTAATCCTTCAAGCGAATACACATCATTGGATTCCAAATTTGTTTGCTTGACTCACGATGAATATCTGGGTGAATCGGATAAAATATCACCTACCTGTGAAACTAAAAGGCCTACGTACAATGAAGCTTCAGGAAAGCAGCAAGGAACTTTGAGTTCCTATTGTAGCAATGGCAAAATAAATAAAACAAAACCGGTCAGGGTGCCTCCAAAGAAAGGTTACCATGCTAAAAATCTTGCCACAGAGAGGAGAAGGAGAAACAAGATAAAAAATGGCCTTTTCACTTTAAGGTCTCTAGTCCCAAAGATTACCAAGGTCGATCTAACAGTTTAGCTCTAATGCATGCATATCATAGTTTTCATTCTTGATTTTTCCTAGTATCTAATGTGCTGAACCCTTTTTGGCAGATGGATAGAGCATCAATTCTTGCAGACGCAATTGACTACATAAAGGAACTGCATGGACAAGTTGAAGATCTAAAAGATGAGCTCAGGGCTTTGGAAGTAGAGGACTGCGAGAAGAACACATTGCAATCGATTATGCCAACGAGTAAAGAACAAGGAGGAACTGGAACTCTCCTTACTGAGCTCAACCAAAGTTCTTCTAATTCCACTAAACGTATTGAGATGAAGGTAGAAACTTCAAAGAGTTGGCATGTCTTTGGTACTTGTTTATTCATCGTAGACCTATTATGATGTTTTTAACATGTTCACCAGATGCAAACAGAAGTTAATCAGATAAGCAGGACTGAGTTATTGATTAAGGTATTCTGTGAGCAGAAGCCAGGTGGGTTTTCAAGGTTGATGGAAGCTATAAATTCGTTTGGATTTCAGGTAGAAAATGCCAATATGACCACAATTGACGGAAAGGTTCAGATCGTTCTAACAGTTGAGGTAAAGATCTAATCCATAGTGCATTAATTTGCTAAATATTTTATGCACTCTAAAGAAATCATGAACTAATTTGCTGTTATTGGCTCAGTATTCCAACACCCAACACTTCATCACATTCCACTTTGGCTATGTGAATTATCCATGCTATTTACTTACCCTTTTCCATTGAAAGAGGGGGGAAAAGATCTTGAAAATATTTCTTTAGAGGAAAATAACTGTAACCATTACTTTAAGAATTTTATTAGTGTGAAGGCATTTATTCTTCTATTCAACCCACGTACTCTTAGTTTAGTTGATACTATTACCCATGTTAATACAAACAAGTTTTGTTCCACAGGCAACCAAGGAGGGTATTCACCCAACTAAGCTGAAGAATTTTTTGACAGAGCAAACAGTTTGATGACAGAAAAAAGTAGCCAACAGGTTTTGGAAAGTAGTGGTGAACTGTGGTGATCTTGTGAGGTCCACAAAGTGAGACCTTAATGCTTGGAAATTTCAGTTACAGGTTTGAAATAAATAACTAGAAATACTAGGTTTCAGTTAAAGTGTCATTGTGAACCCCGATTTGAAAGGTCACAAATTAGCTAACTTGGTTACAGACTTACAGCTAGGCCTTCTCTCAAGTGGTATACAGAGATCAAACGAAGGCCTAATTTCATATGGTCGGAATTTAACAACTTTAAGAAGATACCACAGCTATATATATATAGAAGTAGTATTGGAAGCGATACAACTTTTTAGATACCGATAAAGTCATAATAGTCACTACAATAATTATATAACAATCCGATTCAAAGACAAAATATTTCTGATCATAATGTTAAAAAATAATCTTAACAATCTTATCCTTTACAAGCTTTCAACACCTCAATGGAGGAGTCAAAAAAGAGAAGGGAAAGAAAATAAAACAAAATTTAGTGAAAGAAGATTAATTAAGTAAAGGTTTTATACATGATTAAATAGATGTTATAGTTTTAAGTCCTTATAAAACCAACAAAGTTGACATTGTGAGATGATGCAATATCTCAACACATTATGGCATTTCAATTAAATTAATTGTGCTTCATGCATGTTTCCCTCAATTTCTACGAAGAAGTTCTGCTATGCTTGTTGAGTGCTATGGATTCTAACTCACTACTAGAACTACTTGGCCTCGATCCATTTTGGGATCCACAAGTAGTCATTTCTCTTGAGGTACTGCATTCTTTACTATAGAAATCAGAGTCACCGCCATAACTTCCATTGGCCATTAACATCATAATGTCTCTATCGTACTGATTTGAATCATAGGTAGTACTGTGACCATATTTCACCCCATTAGATAGATCAGATATTTCGACTCCATTATCTAAAGCTCTTACAACCTGTTATAAACCAAGAGTAAGATGATTCGTAAATTAAAGGTTAGAATGAATTGGGATTGCAATGTTTGAAATGAACATTGTCATTACTAAGGAAAACGAGCATGGATATTTAATGAACCACTTTTGCAGCTATTCTATTTAAACGTCACCTGAACCATTCGAGGCCGCTTAGGAGCAGAGTGGCGAACACAAGCCGCAGCGGCCTCAATCATTCTGAACATTTCAGCCTCCACAAATTGATTTTGAAGTCTTGGATCTACTAGCACACTACAGTCATGTGTCTCCATTGCGTGAAGGAGATGCGGACGAGCCTATGGAAAGAGCACCAACATCATTAGTAATTTGTTAGTGAATATATTAACTGTTATCATGCATAAAGAATGATCTGAGTCATCAATTGAACATGTTTGACATGTCATATGTTGGGCATGACTACAATCATTTGAAACAAACTTTTAAACTTAGTACATTTTTGCAGAAACTTGATCTTTATCCTATACTGTTGTCCCTAGTTATCAAGATTCTAGCTAAAACAAAACTAAAAAGGAAGAAAATTTAATTTCACTTGACAATATATGTAAAAAGGTTGTCATTCATACCCATTCAACCAAACTCTCATCTCCCAAAGGTTGAGAGTCATCAACTGGTTTCCTTCCTGTTAGAAGCTCAAGGAGGACAACCCCAAATGAGAAAACATCTGATCTATCAGTTAATTTCCCACTTGTTGCATACTCTGGAGCCATGTACCTGCAAATTGAAGCCACAATGAATTAGTATTGTAATTTAATTAAGGCATTAACAAAGTAAGTTTTCTGGCCAATGCATTTATTATTAATTAAAGAGTAGTGCTCTTTCAAAACTTATTAGGCCAAAGGTCCCCTTTGTTTATATATACATTGAAATCCTTTATGGGCAACCTACCCAAAGGTCCCCACAACCCTAGTTGATACATGACTTGCAGTAGTATCAGTTAGCCTTGCAAGTCCAAAATCTGCAACCTGTGTGTGAATTAGAATAATTCAGACCTAGATAGATTATAGTTTTATTAAAAAATTGAAAGAAATTAAAAGAAAAAGAATGCAGACCTGAGCCTCGAAAGTATCATCCAAAAGTATGTTTGCTGATTTAATATCTCTGTGAATAATCTTTTGGCTGCCTAGAGATACAGTAAATTTCATCAAACTTGTAGGAATAAGCAAATCAAATTGCCATGCAGCACTAAATAATAGCTTCAGTCTAAATAACAAAATACAAAGATACATATACTTACATTCCTCATGCAGATATGCCAAGCCCTTTGCAGCACCAATAGCTATCTTGCACCTCTTGTCCCACGTCAGCACTGGCATTCCACTTCCTGCAACATTTCAAATATGACAACTAACCAGATCACACAATGCAAGACGAAACCAATAACTTTGTGTAAGAAAAAATACAGGGAAACTCACGTTACCATGCAAGTGGTGATGGAGTGTCCCATTAGGAACATACTCATAGACGAGCAATCTTTCCTCCTCACAAATACAATAACCAACTAAAGATACCAAATGCCGGTGATGGACACGGCTGATGATGTCCACTTCAGCCCTGAATTCCCTTTCCCCCTGCACGCTCCCAACCTTTAGCTTCTTAACGGCCACCACCTTTCCGTCCGGCAGCGTCCCTTTGTAAACATGGCCAAACCCTCCTTCACCTATGACGTTTTCATAAGAGAATGAATTGGTTACCTCCAAGATCTCCTCGTAGCTAAAGGCTACTGGAAAGTTCACCTGTTGCCCTAAATCTGATGAAGATGATATAATTCTTATGCTTCCAAGATTTCTGGCACTTCCACGGTTGCTTCTATTATTGGGAGATAACATTGGACCATTATTGACAAGACCACCATGTCCATAGTAAATTCTATCAATACCTGGTTTAAGGTGAAGGGGAAGATGATGGTGGGGAGGTATATAGGGTGTAACATAGACTACATCCGCTCTTGATTTCTTCTTTCTGAACATGATGAAAGTTACGGCAACCAAGGCCAAGAAGAAAACAGCAGCTAGGGTATACCCAACATATTTTCCTATATCGGTGCTTGCTTTTCCACCATCGCTGCTACTTGTCCCTTTGTTACCAAACCTCGCTGCTGAAGAAACCGTCTCAAATGATTGCTTGTTATTAGAGGACGGGCTACTTCGGACGGGGCTTAATGCTGATGACGACTCAGGAGGAGGAGGAGCTGGTGGAGGTGGAGAATGAGAAGGAGGAGGAGGAGAAGGTGGTGCTTTATCTGCTGGATCAGGAGGAGGAGGAGGAGAAGAGGTTATGTTTTGTGTCTGTGTCGCTGGTGGAGGCGACACTTCTAAAGAAGGTGGTGGTGGAGGCAGCGGAAATGCCTTTGGTGATGGTGGTGAAGACCGATCTGGTGGAGGATTCCGAGAGGGCGGTGAGGGATTGGAATCATTAGAAATTGGCGGAGGTGGAGGTGGCGGTGGCGGTGCAACTTTACGGTGATTGTTGTTTTGGTGGTTGGTGACTTTAGAAGAGGAAAATAAAAAATCATGAGATGAAAAGGAAGAAGTGTGGTTATTATGATTATTGTCTTGAGGAGTAGAAGGCGTGTTATTAGAAGACGAAGGAGAGGAAGAAGAATCATCATCATCAGCGTTTTTGTGAGCCATGATGAATAATTAATTAAAATAATAAAAAGATCAAGAACCTCAAAGTGGTGGATGATGATTGGTGTCCTTTTCCCCCAGGCGGGGAATGGAAATTGAAATTGAAGAAGAAAGGTAGAAGAAGAAATAAAAAAAGAAAAGAGTAGTTGGCGAATGCATGTTTGTTTGAGAAGTGAGCAAGTTAACAGAATTGCCAGCTTGGTGCATAAAATAGAGATGAATGAGGTAGCCACCATCATGATGATTTGATATTGCTAGGCTAGATATAAGGCTGTTACCTCCAATATCGCCTTACCGCCAACCAAATTATCATCTCCTCCTTCTTAACGCTAACGCGCCTTCCAGCCTAACTGTAATAACTAATAACCACCCTCACTTTCAACCTCCTTACTCGTTACTCGTCAATTACCCCCACCAAACCATGCAAACCCTAACTACCTCAAATGTATAACCTCAACATCTTACAACAAATCTAAACTATTGCAATTTTTCTATTTCAAAATACGGCTTCACTATTAATTCTCCACATAATAAATTTAAATTAAAAACATTAATTAATGTCTTAGACTAATTAATTTGGTATGTTCTAAATATTAATTAACATCTTAGACTAATTAATTTAGTATATATAGTGGAAAAGCGATTTAGAAAATAAAAAATGCATGATGTGTTATAAATGCAAATCACATTTACCAATTAGGACAAATTAAAGTTTGGTAGCCAATTTTCTAATCATATTTAGTTATATTTTTTATTTATTAATTATTATTGAATTAAATATACAATATTAAATATTATAAATATTTATTTACATGTTATTTATATAAAATTATAAATATTATCGCAATTTTAAATTATTACTACGGATTATTGCTGTAGCTATATACTATTAATTTTGATTTAAAACCTTTTCAATTTTTTTAATGGATTTACATACAGTTTAGATCAAGAAACTAAAAAGAAAAAAAGGACTATAGAGAGAAGGGGGTCCATATAATAAGTGACAGTGGTCCCACGAAGGTCTAACAATGTTCGGCAGTGATTGCTTGCTGTCTAAGGCGGCGGGTAGTGGTCAGATAATGATAGAACATCATAGAAGAATAAAAAGACTAAAGAATAAGTTGATAAGTTTTGTATTGACGAGAAGAGTCACAAATCCATGTTGTTAAAACCAAACCCCACTGCACCTACTTTTGCGGTGGTGGTTCTTCAATCTTTTGCTCCAAATATTGAATTGTAGAAAGAGTGTATGTGTCTCAGTTTTGAATACTGAATTAGAATCGCCAAACCAATAATATATCACAACTAATTTAATTAAATCACGCATTAACTTTACAACTAGGTATTAATTTTTTGTCTCTTCTATGACTATAACTGATGTAATTGCCTTTGTGAGGCTGCTTTGCCTTTGCAGAACTTGTCTGTACCAAACAACAATAAATATTTGAAATTGGCAAGCCCGACATTGCTGTGTCCACTCTTGAATTCCAGCCACCTTTTACTGCCGTGCCCTGTAGGGCGATACCTTCATTTATAAACAAATGCATGTTTCTTCAATTCAATGACAACACCTTTATAATTTACATGCTTATTATTTACACCATACATTATTCTTTGAACTTTATTTAATGTGCATGTATATGTAGAATTCAAATTCTGTTAAATATGCAATAATTATGAATGTGCAATTCAATTTCCTAAATTAAATGTATTAGGTAATTTCCATCCAGATTAATTTTGATAAAATGAATTCTATATAATTATTTAATTTTATCAATATTTTTTATAGTATTATATATCTAATTAAATACAATGGTGCTACATAATCAAAGTCATTAGATAGTCAATAAACTTAATTATTAGAAGAAGGGAAAGGAGAGATTATTGAAAGAGAGAAAAAGAAAAAGAGAGACAATACCTATTAGCTTTGCTAGCAATTCATGTGTTTTCTAAACTTTCTCTTCGTAAAATTATTTTAGCGGAATGCATTAAAATTAAAATTAAAATTCAATTTATATTATATACTCTAAAAATTAAATTGAATAAATGTATATACATGTCGTTTATGCTATAATTGAAAGGTGATTGCTAGGGTGTTTAAATTTTAAAAAAGAAATTGACTTAGGGAGCCCCCAATAATATAAATAAGTATTGATTTGTTTCTTTGCATCTTGTTCCGCAAAAGAAAGTAAAAACAAAAAACATGCAGGACATTTCATCAGTTCTACCTCTACCTGTGCTTCACACCTTCCCTGAATTCACTGACTTCTCTTCCGTTTCTGGAAACTTCGATGCTAATTTCAGCCTCGCCACCTTCTGCCGCGATCTCAGCTTCACACTCAAAATCGATGACACCGATCAACACGACTTCACTTTTCCGTCTGCTCATCCTCCTCAAGGATCGCTCCTTGCCGCTGACCAGATCTTCCATAACGGAAGGATCCGAACAACTACTTCCCCTCATTACGACCGATCCATGCTCTTCTCCGCCGCCGACGCTGACGCTGCCCAAGAATCGCCGCTCCTTCCGCCTCCGACGAAACGAAGACGTGAAACGACGACGTTGGGGCAGAAGTGCAATTCCACGGGGTTCTCGAAGCTCTATAGGTACCGGCGGGACGGGAAACATAGGAGGAATATCGAAGGAACGGATGCATTTGTTTTCCTGAAGCGTCCTCCTCCGGCGCCGGAAAAGATGGAGACGAAGAAGGAGGTGGTAAAGTGCGGGAAGCGCAAAACGGCACCGTCGTGTTGGGCACACGAGGAGCTTTACTTGATGAATAGGAAGAGGACAGAGAGAAATAAACGACGGTCGTTTTTGCCTTACAAAAAACAGATTTTTGGACTCTTCTCCAACATGAACGTTAATCTTTTTTAAAGCAAATTAAAATGAGAAGAAGATTATTGTATCTTTTTCTGAATTTGAGGCGTATTACTACTCCACCAAATCAAGGATATGTACGCTCTCTATGTGTTTCTGTCAATATTTATAAATATGAAATAACGAACCCTTCTTTATATCTACTTTTCATCAGGTGTGAATTAGATCTATTCAATTTTAATGCATGTATGGATCATTGGAATTGAATTGCACACACTCATTCAATTCTAATATAATATATAAGTGTTGGCTAACTTTGTTTTCCCAATTAGTTTTTTTTTTCTTTAATGCTCTTGAATCTTAATGATGGACAGGAGTTTTCATTTTTCAATTCCCTGGATTATAATGTATGGAGGATCGGAGCTAGATCTGTTAAGTGGTAGTAGTGCCTTTTAATGCTGTTTGATGCAGACATATATCATTATTAGTCTATAATAATTATTTAAAATAAAAAAATAAGTTATGCGGAAAACTGTGAGCCTTGTTAGAAAGACATACACATGTATAGAACTGTAGGTTTATGATGAACTGATGCTGCTATGTATGTGTTAGATTAAGTTTGAAGAGCTTGGTGTTCAGTATTTATTTATGTTCCAACAAGTAGCTACTTATCTTTGGTGAGGAGTATTTGTGATGCAAGAATTGCAGATTCGAAAATTTTGATTAATTAATGTCTTCATAAGAAGTTATGCCGCATATAATTAGGAATATTAATTCATTATATAGAAAAAGAAGTTGATGATTTATTCTTTGATTTTAGTTACGTTGCAACTAGCACGTGATACTTGCACTGTAGTAAATGCATTTTGAGGTTTACATATTTAGCCTATGAAGGTAATTTGATGCTCAAGTTTGTGTAAATGCATGAGAGTAGCTTTGCTGGTACGTTTTGAAATTTAAAATAAACCAACCAGACAGTACGTATAAGAGAGCATTCAAACTTTTTACCTTACATTGCTCTGTTCAAATGTAAGCATGACACTATATGAGAGGAGACAGAGAAATTATCATTTTGGTAATAAGTTAATGTTATCAGAATGCAGACCCCACATATTCGGAGTATAGTATTCAAATGAGAGAAGCAGATGACTTGTGCCAAACAGATATATACCTTTTTTTTTTTGGGATAAAGGTTGGTTTTCACCAACCCAGCCCGGCCCACTCCCAAACCAAACAATCCCAATCCTAGCAGAGGCTCAGAACACACACAAACCCTAACCCTCCTCTCCTCACCATTTCGACAAATCAACAACACCTAGAGTACACTCAGACCAAGAGGAAGAAACTCAACCACGAGAAACATCACAAGAAAGCTTTACAAAAGGTACTTCTCAGTCCTCTGCATTTATCAACACATCTGATGCTAGAAAATCAAAATTTTATGTAGAATAATAAAAAAAGTAAATTAAAGATATAATTTGTGTAAATTCAATTAAATTATTTAAAATCTAATATCAAACGATTTTAAAAGTTAAATTGAGATATATATTTTTTTTTGTCAATTAGTTAAATTGAGATTCTAAGCTGACTAGGTTGAATGTGCCGCTGATTGAATGATGATTCTTTAGGTTTTTTTTCTGAACATGGGGCCTAATGGCCCAAAGAAAAGAAAAAGAACACATACACAAACAAAAACATAGGGGCTAAACCCAGACATCATGTGGGAGGAGAACTCCTCTCATATCATCTTCAACTATGACTTTTGCCTCCATTGGAGCAGTATACCAAAAGTAGATCCCCAAATTGGCTAAGATAATTGTCATTTGATTGTTTTTTTTATCAAAATAATTTATGGGCCGCCCTATATTTATACTTTAAGGAAATTTCAAAAGGACCCAATAAGCATATTCTGTGTCCTTTTCTTTAGTAAGCTCAAGAAAGTCTCCTATAAAAAAACAAAAGAAGAGAGAAATAATATTGACTTTGAAATAAATAGTGATTAATTAGTCATATATCTGAATCTGACTATATGCTATCTATCTTCTTAATTGAAAAAGCCCCAATATAAAATCCACAAAAACAAAGGTTGTGAATGAGTTATTAATAGGAAAAAGAAAAAAAAAGGAGAAAGTATTCCAAAAATTAAGCTGATCTCCTAATATATATGATTTTGTATTTTATTAGCACTGCCAATCTGCAATCTGTGCTAACAGTTGTTGGGAACTGGAATCACAGTAGTAATTAAAATTGGTACATGTATACACCTCACAATGATGATCATTAAGACATAGAAGGTGCTACATACACTACCTAGATTCTGTTTCACTGATTTCTTTCTTGCATTTCACGACATTAACTGCTCTGAGATATATATGCACAATTATGTTCATATTATATGCAATTGAATAATAAAAAATGAAAGTCTGAGAGATCAATAGTTTAACATATATAATGATGAATAACTTAAACTGTATGCAAATTTAGAATTTGAAAGGGACAGAATCACAAAATAGTTTTGGCAATAATTGACAGTATATTTTTAAGAACAAACCCAATTTTGTAGGGCGAATCTTGATAAAAAAAAAAAATGATTGTAATTTTTTTTTAATCTTTGTAACAAAATTCGGTCAGTTCATACATCTCAAGGAAAAAAAAATTCTCATTCCTTATAGGTCTATTTAATTTTTATTTTAAAATTTTTCATTTTATGTATATTATTAAAATTTTGTTGTGAAAAAATAAAAATAGTAATAAATTAAAATATTCATTCTATTTTATTTAAAAAATTAAATTAAATTAAAGAGAAACCAAACTTAGTCACCAAAAAAAAAAAGAGAAACCAAACTTGCCCCCTAATAAAATTTTGGAACGGAGAAGTCACAAATAGTAAGAAACAAGATAGAATAATCAAGTTAGGTTAGAACAATTCCCTATCATCATGATGAAATGAAGTTATTATCTTTTTTTGAAAACAAATATAACATATTATTCTCCGAAAAAATCATGATATTAATGAAGCTCAATTTTTGTCCCTATCTCAATTTGTGGCTTAACATCAAGACCCTAAAATTAACTGTCTCCACAACATTTTCTTGGCTTTGAGAAATGAGAGATAAGGAAGAACATTGTCCAATCCATATTACAAAACATAGAGTTGCCATTACTTGACATTTCGCTTTCTTTATCTTATAGTGGATGCTGCATGCTTCCCATCATGTGGCCCTCCAAATTCTTCATCATTCTCATCAATCACCCCTCCATTCTTAGTGGCTAATGGCTATGGCTTTTTGAGCTACCTTCACTTTCTTCCCCCCACCCTTCTTCTAGTACCTGTTAGTCAAATAACCTATATATACCCTTTTTGCCATTTTGCTAATTTCTTTTACCAACTACCTCACTCACTCACTCACAAGGCAGAGTGGAAAAAGAAGTCAAATTTCTCGCAGGAGTGGTTTAATTTTTGGTAACTACTACAACTAAGAATGTCATTTTTAATTTTGATGATTATATCCATAACAAGTAAATTAGTATCTATGAATTAAAAACGAATAGTTTTTCTAAATGTTTGTTGATGAACCCCAAAGTAGTCTCTTACTTCTCATATTATTTCAGTTTAAGTAACTATGGAAGAATCAATTTTTTCCGTCAATTTTTTTATTATAAATTTTAAATCTCCAACCCTAATTTTTAAATTTTCTAAAAAATTAAAATTTTTACAACTAAGAAAATAGTTGACTAATATTAACTAAAAAAATGTTGCAATATACTTATTATTCCATATTATCTTTCACACTTAATAATACAAACACTTGTTATTTATATATTTATTCTTTCACATTATCTAAGACATATCATCAATAGTAAAAGATTTGTTATTGCCGACTAGGTAGGCTTAACTAGCTAGAGTAGTAATTAACTACTAATTATAATAAAGGAGGTGCAGTGCATGCATGTGAGTAGTAGTTAATTACTATTGTATGTGCTTATTAATTAACAGGGTGATAGCTAGTGCTCTATCTATATAGAGAGGAAAATTGGTGCAAAGAGATAGATGGCGAGGTCATTAAAAAAGTGCTTCATGGTTTGCTGTACCCCCCAGGTTTCCTCGGTATGCTACTTTTATTATTACTCTTGAAATCTTGAACACGTTCTATACATTGTTCAGCTTCCAAAATTATCATGCTATATATCATATCATATACATACTAGCTTATACAATAATATATATTCTAGTTGATGGAAATTAGATAAACAAAGTTCTTCTCGTGCTTAATGCTGTTGTAGTACCACGTATTTAGTAACTAACTAGGGTGGGTTTCAACTAGACTGCTTCTATATGTATCTGATCTGATGATTTACAATACTAATTATTGAACGTCTAAATTAAATCAACTGTTGATTTTTTTTTCTAGTTAAAACCCCCTGTTGATATAATAAAGTTAAATTAAATTAAATTAAATTTATATATAATTATATATGTTAATTACTCCCAATTAACATTCTACGTGTGCATGCAATTTAAATTAAATATTTTGTATTTTCTGAATTAATGAAGTTAATTATGTTATTACTGGGTCCCAAGCAAAATAATAAATAATAAACAAGAGTTATGGTTCTGGAACCTTTGAATTATATATGTTTTGGTAATATAATAGACATATATGATATTGTATTATTTTTTATTTTATATTTTTTAATAATTATTGAAATAAAATAAATAATTTTAAAATTTATAAATATATAATTATAAATATTACATAAATAAAATTATAAATATTAAATTAAATAAAAATAATTTTATGTTATTATCTCTTTAGTATTATTCTGTTCTATTATTTTCTTTGAATTTATGTATGAGTAAAAGTTATTAGGATGATAAATTTCTCACATAGTTAGAAAAGCAAGTGAAAATGACGATTTACTATTGATTGAAAATTTAATCAATCATAACATAAAAGGAATTCATATAACGGATGGGCAGGGGTATCGTGTAGGTTTTCGAACCCAAAACCTCTTACAATAGAGGAAGGGTAATGTCATATGAACTACAACTCATCGACACCCTCGGAATGAGTTTGAGAAACAATATCTCACCCTTTTTTGCATTATTCCCCATCTGAAAATGCAAAAACTAATTCATTACGAAACTCTATTTAAGAATTTGTATATATATATAAAGTAGTTAAAATTTAAATTTCTGACAATTACTTAACCAAATTAATCAATGAATCATAAAATTAATTTAAGTTGGATAAATAATATCTCTTTTTTTTAACTTTTTTTTTCAATCCGACATTAAAAAAAAAATAATTCATTACAAATGAATTTTATTTAAAATTTTATATATAAAATAAAACTCGAACTCCTAATACTTTTTTAATCAGGTTAGTGAAATAATGGACAACAAAATTCATCCAAATTGGATAAACAATATCTCATCTACGTGTTACGTTAT
Organism: Stylosanthes scabra; assembly: GCA_036250425.1. NCBI lineage: Eukaryota > Viridiplantae > Streptophyta > Magnoliopsida > Fabales > Fabaceae > Stylosanthes > Stylosanthes scabra. The sequence continues at coordinate 229,009 of JASCZI010090638.1, read as the reverse complement.
AGACTAGTAATTAAAAATCTTAATACAACTAATGCTATTTCGAACACTAATTACCGTCACCATCTATCAGTTTCAATCGTCTAAATCATTTCTACATACACTAATAATAAGTAGCAACCCAGTTCTCACGGCAATCATCGATTCACATTCATCAGAGTAATGGGATGTATCTACTTCCTTACTTAGCTTCTTGAGATAATTAGATTCCATTTACAAAAAATTCAATAGAGTATTTCCAGGTTACTAAGTTACATCACATCTTATTGAGAATTTTGTAGCTACATACATATATACATATATAGTACATTGTACATATATACTATCAGCAAAAAAAAAAAAAAAATTACTTCTTTGTTTTTCATTGAATTTATTACAGTAACATTATGATTTATGTTGATAATATAAACCTATAGAATTTCTTTTTAGTTTTCAGTTTCACATAACTCAATTTGGTTTATTTAATTTTCTACGTAAGTTTTGGCCTATTGTTAACAATTCTGTAAAAGTTGTAACGTTTTGGAAGTTATACATAATCATCATAAAATAACTTTTTATGCCTGTTTTATGAGAAAAAAAATTTATTTATTCATTCATTTTTTCTTAATTAATAACTTACTAAAAACAATGATTAAGTTGACGCGTTAATAATAACAGGATTACTATGAAAAAATGGAATCCATTGCAATAAAGATTTACTTTATTTGCAGACAAATCTCAACAATTTATTTATTTATTTATAAATTTCCCATGTATATATGGTCATACTTGCCATGGATGTTTAAAAAACCGTGTAGCGTTTTTCTTTCCTAACATTTTTTCCTTTTTCTTTTTTTCCAATATCAGTTTTCATGAACGTAAATGTTGTATTAAATGTAGATATTAATTTAGGAGAAGAAAAAAAGGCACGCGGTGCAAAGTTTTGTATGTAGATGATTTGTGAATATGTTGAAATGAGATGAGACGTGTTGAAAACTTTAAATATCACAAAATCCCAATAGATATATGAAAATGTAGATAATTAATTTTTAAGTAGTCAACATTAATTAATTTTAAAATTTAGATATAAAAATTAAAATAAACTAAATAATGTAAATTTTTTTGACTTAATATTAATTAAAAAAAAAAACTTAGCACGCATTACTCAAAATATATATAGACATAACCTGACAAAGCTTCCAAATATATCTATTCTGTTACCTTTTTTCTATCTATCCATATAGGAGTGAGTGTCATATAACCCATAAGTGGGTAGTATTGTAATATTAATTAATTATAATATATAAACACCAAAAATTAAACAATAATCAACTATCTCTATATAAATATAAATAATAGACCATAAAAAACATATAAAATATAAAAGTAGATTTATATTTATGATTTATGAGAGGAGTAGCTCATATAATATTATTCTCTTTTCTGTTATAAGAAATTTTGCGTTTGAATCTCAACTAAGAAATAAAAAATATTTATGAGTTATGAGTTACATACCATACCATATAATAAGAGCCTGGGAGTGAGGCAGAAATTACGTGATGTGTGGTCCACTTGTGCCAAAATTCATCATCTCATCTCATCTCCCTCCCGTATATAAAATCCTCAAACACATACATCCATTTTCTTCCAAAATCTCACCACTTTCTTCATAATCTCTTCTCTCTCTCTCTTCTCTATCACTCACTTGTTCACTCTATTCATCATCATCGTCAAGGTCTGTATGCATGTCTCATGCCTGTCTTCTCTCCCTTCATCCTTAATTTCTCCCAGATTCATATGATGATCAGATAGTCACATATACCATATATAATCATAATCATCATCATTATATATATGCTATGCGATGCTATGCTATATTGATTGATTAATAGATAGTGATTTTGTTATCAATACATATCATCATCATATATTTGGATTTTAATAATATAATAAGAATAATGAACTGATAATTATTGTTGTGCGATTGGAACAATAACATAACAGAAGGAAGACATGGCAGGAGAGCCAATCGATGATGCCATTGCAGCCCTCTCCAACCTCCTCAAGTACTCTTCATCTCTCTCTCTCCAATTATTTATTTTTGTTTGTTTAAAATAAATTATTATAGTGATGATCGTCCATTTCCTTGGTTTCCTTCGTCATTTCTTGATTTTAGCCTCAGCAAACCGCGTTCCGATCCAGGCCTCTGTCTTCTTTTTCACATTTGACCAAAAAAAAGAAAAAAAAATAATTAATTTGGCGCGGTGGCTTGGCGTCATGTGTGTTTTGTTGGGTAGAGAGTGGACCCCGCACCGCCTTTGACGCATTCTATTCTCTCTTATCTCTCTTACAATTTTTTCTTGTTATTATTGAAGGGAGAAAGCAGAACTCGGCACCGTCGCCGCCGCAAAGATCAAGCAGCTCACGGCGGAGCTGGAGGCCGCCGGCTCCAGTCCATTCAACCCGGATGAAAGGATCCGAACCGGATTTGACCACTTCAAGAAGGAGAAATTCGAGTACCCCTCTCTCTCTCTTATTCATCTACCTACTACTTAAATCACTGTTTTTGGAGCTACCACTAGTAATTACAATTTTTTAACCTTGATTAAAAAGTTAAAATTGACAGAGCTAATTAAGCAAAGTTTTTTTAATAATAATGACCAATTTAACTAGTTTTGTCGTAGACGTGTCGAATATGACCTACTGAGTATATTAATTTGGTATGAAATTTTATATGCAGATAGAGATAGACATTATTGCGTCTTTCGTTTTCGTATTATTAAATATGTAAATATTATTAATTACATATTCACTAAAATTAAACAATTTGTTGATGAAACTAATAATGAGAGGATGAATAGTAGGTGTAGTAGCACCTGACAGCAGAGGTACCGAACCTTCTGGGTCTGGGTTTTGTAGATGGAATATGCTGAAATGCTGAATGTTATTAGGAGTGGTTGTGAAATGACGGAAGTGCCCCTAAAGGTGTTCTTATTTTGGTAGCATGGAATTCAGAGTTTTATTTATGCGGATCATGAACGTGGCCACTTCAGGTTATAGGTTAACGTCAGACACGCATTAGTGGCACTTATCATATTTAATGGGTGATAAGCGACATTATAAGTTGACCTTAACAATGTATTCATTGGACAGAACATGGGAACGGGAACATGTAGGATCATATGGTACTACACACTAGCAGTGGTAATAACATACCAATTCTTACCCAACATAAGAGGGGGCATTCTATAAAGTGCCAATAATTTATTTATTCGTATAATAACTTGACTGTTTTATTAGATTAACATTTGACATGTTATTATAAAGGGTTATGCTAGATGCACACCAAAATTAGCCACTAAAATCAGCCACCAGTATATAATATGCATTGAAATATAAAATACATACTAAATATGAGTTAACTACATATATATTTTATATTTCAATGTATATTATACATGGTGGCTGATTTTAGTGACTGATTTTGGTATGCAAATAAAATTATTCTATTATAAATTATTAAAAAAAACTTATGTGAATCTAAAATTGTTTACTATATTTTAAAAAAGATTATGAATGATATAACTTTATTAATTAAATTATTAACGCCGATGTCATTTCATCACACACTTATCTACTCTCCCTTGTTTAATAATATAATAATACTGGTGTCAAAGAAAGTAACGCTAGCTAATATAGCATTCAACTGTATGTCTGTATGTATAATCATTTGTACAGTTTACTTTGCAATTTTAATGGTGATAATCAGATTGCTGGTTAACTAAATAGCTGTTTAATTCTCAGAAAGAATCCGGATTTGTATGGCAATCTCGCTGGAGGACAGAGCCCAAAGGTCAGTGAATAGTTCCTAGCTCCTTAATTTTGCCCTTTAACCTCTCCATCGGGTCATCTTGACTTTCTTTAATTTCCAAGTATAAAGGGAACCTAAAAACAAAAGCACTAGTAATAATAGTGTAAATGTATAATCAAATGAAGTAGACGGCTATATATATATATATCAAGTTTAATAATTAATTTGTTATGACATTCACATGCATTAACTACTATTATCGCCAAGTGGACAGAATATAATAAGTGGTCCTACTCCTATTAATCGTTTCATTCCGGTAATGGTCTTTTGCATTAACATCATCTGTCTAATCATTTTGATGTTCAATGTATGTAGTTAAGTTGGGATATGTATATTAAATTTATTCAAAGTAATTTTAATATATAGTTTTTAATTTCTAATTGTTTATTGCTCACTACTAATTATTGTAATGAACGTATTGC
>JASCZI010090638.1:207272-224730 GCA_036250425.1 Stylosanthes scabra | reverse complement strand
TATTGTTTGCAGTTTATGGTGTTTGCTTGTTCAGATTCAAGAGTTTGCCCATCTCATGTTCTGGATTTCCAACCTGGCGAAGCCTTTGTGGTCCGAAACATTGCCAACATGGTTCCACCCTATGAAAAGGTTTAACTAATTTCATAAAGGGAAATTATACAAATACATAAATCAAATTTTGACTTTTATTTATTTATTTATTATTATTTTTTGTCAATTTCAGACGAAGTATGCAGGAACAGGGGCAGCCATTGAATATGCGGTCTTACACTTAAAGGTAACAATATAATAGCATTTGCATTCATGCATTCTCCTAACTTCTTGCCAGATATGATAACGTTGTCCACTACTTCAAGTTCTTCATATAAAGGGTGGGTCATGCATGTGAAAAGAAAGAACTAATTTAATAACGTTTTGTGGTGGAGAATTTCCCTTATTATTATTAGTTGGGATCCACACGCATCTCACCTCTATTCTTTTATGTTAAAGGCTCCTTTAAGTTAGCAGTATAATAACAATTTAATGGATAAATGAATACATTATTAAGCAGGGAATATAAGGTAGCTGAATACTCCAACAACAAATTTAGGGCAAATATGTAATTTTCTTATTTTACTTTAGAAAAATTACAGATAACTAATAATTTTCTAACCAATAAATTAGTCAATAAAAAATAAAATATCCAAAACTATTGTTCATAGAACATCCATAATAAAAGCCATACAACATCCGGAACCTAAAGCAACCTTAGCCAATTTTATATTTTTTTTTAGAAACAGAACATCCGAAACTTGAAAATAGAATATTCAAAACATGAAGAATAGAACATCCAATTTAAGTTATTGATTGATGTTGACTGAATTTTTATTGATTACCTAGTATGATTGTTTAGTTTTTTTCTTTATTAGGTTGTAAATTCACTTATTTATATTTTAATCCTTCAATTATGACCCAACACCTACCTACCCACCACCCGCCACCACCACCAACACATAATCATAAGTCATGAAGCAGAAGAAAAGAAAAGCTAGAAGAACACAACTACACAGGGAGAAGGTGAAATAAAAAAAAATTTAAAAAATCAAACACTCACACAATTAGACTTGTAGTTGTGACTTATACTTTACAACTAACATTTTTCTTTTTTTAAATATATATAATTTTTGGATAGTTTCATACCCATCACTATTCATATTCTTTCACAGTATAAAAGATACATTTTATATGTTCTTTCTTTATCAATCACTTTAAGTTGGTTCCTATACTTTTTCTATAAAAAAAATGTTGAATGTAACAATATTTCTCTAAAAAGATTTACACAAATAATGTATGCAAATTATCATCATTATTATTATTATTTGTGATTCTAAAGCGAAATGTGTTACAGGTGGAGAATATTGTGGTCATTGGACATAGTCGCTGTGGAGGTATAAAGGGACTCATGTCTATCCCTGACGATGGCACCACTGCAAGGTATAATATTATTAATTAACGGATTAATCTATATCTCTCCTATCAATTATGGCCAAGATTCAAAGTAGAATCAGGGTTGCTAAAAAGCCTAAAGTAAGTAGTGATTTAGATTTACACAGAGATGCCTTTTCACTCACATGCCATACACAAACACAAAAACAGTTAAAAATTCCTTCTTGGTTAAAAACATGATACCAACAATACATATTATTGGCCATCTTATCTTGTTTTAGCATTCTAAGCAGTGAAACATGTGGAACCATTTATCATGGAATTAATGTTTTCTAAAACAAGTGTGAACTGTCCCACTTCTCTGTTTCTTCATTTTACTTGTTGAATAAATTTTGTAGTGCTACTCCATGAAAAGCTAAGGCAAAATCATTTTGTTTGATCATTCACAGTGACTTTATTGAGCAATGGGTCCAAATTTGTAATCCGGCAAGATCCAAGGTCAAAGGAGGAGCTGGTGACTCAAGCTTTCCAGATCAATGTACCACTTGTGAAAAGGCTAGTTAAAAAACAATACTTTTTATTAACTTTAGTGACATGGAATTCAGTTCTTCCTTTATAAGCATATAAGTAGTGTCTCTAATTTAACTTTCTCTTATGTTTCATTCTAATGCAGGAAGCTGTGAATGTATCACTTGGAAACCTATTAACTTATCCATTTGTGAGAGAAGCAGTTGTGAGTAAAAAGCTTGCATTGAAGGGTGCACATTATGATTTTGTTAATGGCAGCTTTGACCTCTGGGATTTGGACTTCAAAGTCACTCCTTCTGTGTCCCTGGTTTAAGAGAGATATATAATATTACTCCATCACCTTCGAGGAGTGTTCTTAGTCAAAATTTCATGTACATTACTCCTTTGTACAAGTCTTTTGCGTTTGTAGTTCCCAAGACAAACACTAGGAAAAAATAATGCTCCTTGTGACTTAAATAATCTCTAATTTTGTTATGTACTTTTATGTTCCAGCAGACTTTTGAATATAAGGATAATGAGATATCCACCTGAATCAAAGCTTGTTTCTTTAGAGACATGAGACCTCAATTATAGTATAGTTTTGCTTCAATAATCCTTTTACAAAGTTGCAATGTGCACCAGAATATCGTCATTGACTTCACACCAGAAGTGGTGAACTTATAATGTTCGAACTAATTTGTTTCGTTTTGACATGTCCATATCCCCTTAAAAAGATATCTGCATGCGAAAATAGTCATGGATAGTTTGAAGAAGCATTTAGCAGTGAAGTTCTTTATGCATAAATTTGTAATCTTATTTACTGAGTGAACATCCATAGGAAATAGATAGATACAAAAATTTTCTATACCCTCTATCTCTCTTTTATGGGATGGGGCTTATAACAACCTTTCCAGTGGCACGGTTTGTTTCAAGGTAAGAGAAGGCTTCAGCAAGCTGGGCAAAGGAGAAGGGACCATTGGGATCTACAACTGGCTTCACTTGTCCACTCTCCAAGTAAGGGTTCAGTTTCCTTAGAACAGCTCCATTTGAAGTAACCACAAATCTGAAACCAGGTGGTGTAACTGCCCCTGTTAGTGCCACCACACTTCCACCTTCTTTCACTGCCTTCACTGCTCTCTCACATTGCCCTGCATATCATTAATCATATACTAATGAAGGGCTTCTTTTGTTTGATCAAACAGGTGTTAGCCTTAAATTTAACCATGAAAATTGAAAATGCAATTCATGAACCATACAAGGAGAATATATAGTAGATACAGTTTTTTCTTTTTATGTTTTCTTCTTACCAATGGCATCATAAACAACATCAAATTTTTCTGGCAAATCTTCAAAATTCTCCTTTGTGTAGTCAATAGCCAAATCAGCTCCCAAGCTTTTCAAGAGCTCCAAATTTCTGGTGCTTGAAGTGGCAGCAACTCTTGAAGCCCCAAAAACTTGCTTAGCTAGCTATTATTAGTCATTCAAGGTATACAATATAAAATAGAGTCAAATACATTTTCATATTCTGAGCAATAATGCAAACATAATCTTGACTGAGGAATTGGTTACCTGAATGACCAGGGTTCCAACACCACCAGAACCATTAAGAACAAGAATGGATTTACCAGGTGAGAATCCAAGCCTCTCCAAACCCTCATAAGCTGTCTCAATTGCAAGAGGAAGAGAAGCAGCCTCAGCAAAGTCCAAGTTCTTTGGTTTTGGTGCTAACAATCTCTCCTCAACAGCAGTGTACTCAGCTAAAGACCCAAACTGCTTAGGCCCTTCAAGTGCTTTCTCATTGACATCACCATATACTTCATCACCCACCTTGAAATCCTTCACTTCGCTACCAACCTTCACCACCACTCCGGCAACATCGTATCCCGGAACAGTCTATTCACAAAAAACCGATATAATATGGATATTTAGTCAATTTGATGTGAAGTTGCTGGTTAAAATGCTTTTGACTTATTTGACAAAACTGTAACCAAACGACTTAGAGTGTCAACTTTACATGAAATTAACTAGATGCATGTGAGTTCTCACGATATTAAATATATAGATAAAAGAAATAGTAAAAGATATATTATGAGGGAAAATGAGAGGATAACCGGAAGGGGAGAATCAGTGGCCTTGAACTTTCCCTGCCTTCTCTTGGCATCAACAGGGTTGAGAGCAGCAGCAACAACCTTAACAAGAACCTGATCCTCCTTCACATCAGGAACAGCAACACTTGAATCAAGCTTCAAGACGTCAACACCCCCGTACTCACCGTACACCCAGGCCTTCATCTGAGAAGGCACAGCTGTCACTTTAACTGCCTCAGAAGAAGCAGGTGTGCTTGTAGCCTGAGACCTCACCACCGCAACTCTGGAGTGCCTCTGACTCAAGAATAACCGGTCTCTAGTGATATTTTGCCGGAAAGAGAGGGAAAATCTGAGAGAAAGTGGAGAAGTAGAAGGGAGAGAGGTGAGGTGATAGGAAAGAGTGGAGGAGAGTGCAGCAGAGACAGACATTGTTTTGTAACGGCTTATCACTTATCTCTGCTCTCGAGACTCAACTAACTTTTCTAACTAATTAGATGTCACAAGTTTTTTGTAACACAAATTATTTTCGAGGTGCAGATTTAGCGCGGCAAAACGACGTCGTAGAGCATGGCTGTGTAATGAACTAATGATTATGACTCTTGTGAAGTTCAGTAGGCGGTAGCTATCACTCCAAGTCTCCAAAGAGTCCTCGCTCCAGAGACTATAAGTCTAGAAAATTCGAACTTTACATCCTCATCGTCAATTCATAATATGTGTTTCATTAAAAATAATTAAAAAATAATAATTTTAGACTTTGGTAGAAGCTTCTTCCTATTTGTGATATTTAATATTGAAAATAATTTTTTATTTACCATAAAAGTAACTAATTTGATTATAGTTATTAGATAAAATAGGTGTACACTTAATATTATCCATTAAAAAATATTATTATGATATCCTTAATATATGAATTAAAAATATGTATTTAACTAAATTTTTTCTTAATAATGTAATCAAAATTACAATTAGTTAGACACTGTAAAAAAAATTTACAATTAGTTATTGGCAAGTTTATGCAAAAGAATATTGATGACCCTTTATCACACATTCGCACTTTCTTTTGGGCCATAATTATCACACTTCTTGGGTCCAAAAAAACGTATTTGGAATAGGTTTCAGGTTTCAACTGTTGGATGAGCCCAATTAAGTTTTGGTTTGATAGGGTTGTAAAACAATTGGGTCTAAGTCCAAAAAAAAAATAATTGGGTCTTACGCCACAAAATGGGTTGACCCGAGAAGTTGTGCAGGTTGACCCGAAACGAGTGAGCAAGAAGAGAGTTGCACACATCTTGTAGCTTATAAACGTTAGCGAGCTCGACGGCTGAGGTGTTGGTTTCAGATCTCTCTTTTCTCACTTTCCTCGCATCTAATCTAACACACTCTTTCTTCTCTATTCCACTTCCCACTTTCAGGTCAGATTCCTATAATTCTTTTACTTTTTCCCTAACTTATATAGATTCTAAATTCTCTTATTTCATATTTATTGTTTTTTCTTCTTTCTCCGATTTCAACACTAACCATACCTTATAAAGCTTCTAACTTTTCATCCCTTCAACTTCAGGCTAGCTCGATTTCTATATGTGTATGTATGTGTCTTTGTAATTGATTCATGTTAATTTATGCTTTCGCTAATTGTATTAACTTCGCATTGGCTCATAATTTACATATAGAAAATTAAATAAGTGATAATTTTTTTTAATTTCGTAACCTGTTTTTAGTTTTCAAGGAAATTATCTTAGGGTTGAGCGGAATCATTTAATTTACCATTATGTTGTTCTGGGTTTTTGGTTTTTAATACCTGTTTTTGGTTTTTGGTTTTTCTTAATTTGAGCTTTTTGTCTTGTTGGAATCTAGATATGGCAGAATCAAAACCAGGATTGAGGAAGCCAGTGTTTACCAAGGTTGATCAACTTCGCCCCGGGACCAGTGGCCACACTTTGACTGTCAAGGTGGTTAGTACCAAGTTGGTGATGCAGAAGGGTCGTCCTGATGGGCCTCAACCTCGCCAAATGCGAATTGCTGAGTGTTTGGTGGGGGATGAGACCGGAATGATCATTTTCACAGCCAGAAATGATCAAGGTATACATGTTTTGCTTTCATTCTACAAAGCGGCAAGCTTTTGTTGATTTGTCATTGTATCTTTTTGGATTTTGTCTCCATATTTGATATTTGTTTTCATATAATTAGATGCTTTTGGTGGATTCATTTAATAGTGGAAGGATACTCATTTTATTCTAGTTGTGGGTTCACAATTTTAACTATGTTAAGCTGACATGCGAAACGAAATTTGATTACGTCATTCTCATTTGTGTGACTTTTTGAATGAAGTTTTCTCATAGTGACATGTCTTCAATGAATTTGATAATATCTGAACTGGTCTGATAAATTCTCCAATACAAGTTCTCTCATAAGATTATGGATTACAGAATTATTGGGTGGATGAATTGATAAGGAAAATATAGTAATAGGTTGGTGTATTAAGGAGATTTGTTGGGATTGAGAGTCCACCTCCTTGGACGGGAGTATAATTCTCAAAGTTCTAATCATAAATTGCAAAGAAGCACTAGAAGAAGATATGTTCTGAATACATTGGCAATCCTACAATATTTGCTAGGATCTTCTATCCAAGTCAGAAACACGGTTTTGTGGTTTTGTGATGGGATTGATGAGTTTGCCTGTATAATTTTTGAGATGGGAGGATCACAGTGTGGTGGTCAAACCATCTCTTTGGTGGCAGTCAAACCATACTTTAATTCTAAGATGTCATAAGCATACCTTCAAAGATCAAATGACTCCAAACCTCTAGTGTTTCCCTTAGTCATATGAGCAGCTTTATCTACTAAGTAGGTGGTGCTACACTGGTTTAATCAACGCGGTGCCCTGCATCTTATTTTTTTGGATGTGTACTGCATGGTTCTTCATCAAGCTGGGTATTGCTCTGTTTGATTTGTGTTTTGACTGTATTTTGTAGGTTTCTACGTGATTTTTGTGTGGATAACTGTTACATTAAATGCTATATTTGATTTTAAGGCTATTTCACCTAAGGATATCTATGCTTGAATATCTATGCTGTAAGTCTCTACTACAGCAGTACTGCTACTCCCTTCCGATCTTAGGTAGTATTTCCATCTGTCTATACTTGTAAACATCTATGAACTATGGCTAAGACATTGGTTTTGACTATGCCTCCAAGCATTAAAGTTTATCAATTGCATTTTTTCATCTATAACGAATTTTAGTTTCTAACTTCTAAGAGTATCAAGCATTCCTATTTTAGTTTTTTCCACATTATGTAATGAATTGGAATAATGCGAAATGTCGTTATCTGTAAATCACTAAATCATTACATGTCTTGTGAGAATTGAATGATCGACCTATTTTGCTATTGCCTTTGTTTTGTGAGAATTGAATGATCTACCAATCATTTGTCGTTATCTTTTGTTGCCATATTTTGACCCGTTGTCCTTGATTAGAATTAAAAACATTGTTCCGTAATTTTGCCGTAATTGCTGAAAATGATTTGATCATCTGAATTTATTTTCCCTTCTTTTGTTCAGTGGATGAGATGAAAGAGGGATCTACTGTGATCCTGCGCAATGCCAAAATCGACATGTTCAAAGGATCAATGAGACTTGCTGTCGACAAGTGGGGCCGTGTCGAAGTCACAGAACCAGCTAGCTTCACTGTGAAGGAAGACAATAACTTGTCCCTCATCGAATATGAACTGGTGAACGTTGTGGAGTGAGCGCCTCGTTACTGGTACAAGTTAGCAACTTCTGCTGTGTCATAATCGTCAGAGAATAAAAGAAATCCAGGAATGCAGTCTACTTAGGAATAGAGATTTTGGAAGTCAATGGTACCAATGTTGCTTCTTAGTTCTTACACCTGACTTGGTGGTTTTCGCAAGTTGAACCACTGAACAGAAGATGGCATTAAAGCGGAAGAAGAATATAATGGAATTGGCTTCCAAGTCTTGCTTTTTGTTTTGCTATCTTATCTATTTACCCTCTGGATTTTCTGTATGTTCGACTGCTACTATGTATTAGAATATTATATGTCGAAGAGTAGCCTTCATACTTGCCCCCTTTTTTGCCTTCATACGCAGTTACCATAGTCTGTAGAGCAAAGGGAAATCAGAGAGTTGGAATACGAAATTCCCCATTAGTTGGGGAGGGGAGTAAAAAAACTAGATAGTTGGAAATTTTCAAAGAATAATGTGACAACCCTTAAAAGCTTACTTACACTTTGGAAGAGTAAATGATTTTTATAATTCACCTTCTAAGTCATGATTTCTGTCAAGAATTTTAGCAGAAAGTTGTGGTTGAATGTTATCTTACAATTTTCATTTTATTGATAACAGCAATTATGGTTTTAATCTGCATAATGTTGGTATACACAAGATGTGATTGTCAATAATGGGGCTGCCATTCACGCCTTCAGGAATCAGGATATCTCTGAATTGAGGGTTTTGAAAAGCAGAACTAAAGAAAGGAAATTATGAGCTTCAACTTTGAAGGATTCTTTGCTTAAAAAATACTATTCACAAATAAAGTCAATTTAAAAAAAAAAAAAAAGAAAAAAGAAAAGAGAGAATGGATAGAGACTGGTACTGACATAGTCTTTATCTCATAATTCCTTAAGCTACATTATATTCATGGTAGTGGAATTGAAGTTGAGGACCAAAACCAGGCACATGACAAGGTCCACACTCCACACACCAAACCAAAGGGAATTTTGTAAAGCTTTTATTATAGGCTTTAATGGAGTTATGGTGGCACTTGTTGGTCTCTCTATTTTCACGTTCAAGCTCCTTCTTCGGCTACAGGGCACCACCTATTTTCATTTTTCATTCATTACCCTTTATTTTACTTTTTCATGATATTTCCTAGTCGGACAAGCCAATGACTAACCATCAGATCTGAACTCTATATAAGGGTTTGTTGCTAAACAATAAATTATTACATACATAAGAAATGATTTGAACTATCAACACTTACCTAAATGAACTAGTTAGCTAATCACCACATCAATCATTTATCTTTTGTATAATAATGGACAATCCCCAACAAACTTTTGGGCCTTAGAGGCAATAATCATGGATTTTAATTCTATATCCATAATAAGTTGCTGTATTCCATTACATTGCTGCTACTGCTGCACCCACTTGAGTTAATGTTGAAGGGGCCAGTCCATCTCTTGATGTTTTATTACTAGAATATAGCTCACATGATGAATATTTAATCTCTTAACAAATATATCCTCCAATTAACAAAAATGAAGTCCAAGTAGTTTCCATTATGATCATCTTTTCTTATTCTTACTGTTTGATATATATAAATGGTGATGTCACTGACACGTACATGAGAGGCCTTTTTTATGCTCAAATTAATTTGTGATGGTTGTTCTTGATTTGATTTAGCTAGCTAGCTAGCTAGCATGCCATGCAGAGCCTTGGTTCAATGCACAAGATTCCACAGTGTACGTTATTACTATGCATTTTGAATTAATGTGGGACTCCACTGTCTTTGCACTATTTAATATTTAGAGAGTCTACCATATCATCTTCTTTAATACTTGCGTCTTCTGCAGAAATACAAGTATGTGAATAATTCAATAACCCTAGCTATATGATCGTAACATGAAGAAAAGTTTATTAAATTCTATAATTATATAAAGATACACATGTAATGAGGACAAAAATAATATCGAAAATGATAAGTGAATGAAAATAGAATCATATATATGTATCCATGTGCACTAAATAGTTTGAAGAATGAGTGGCTTAGTTGTCCACACAGAAAAAATAAATAAAGGGATGGCTTTAAAGAGTAGGACCCGAAAGTGATTATAGCACGATGTAATGTCTTGTAATATAAGTGGGAATCAATATAATCTCCAATATGAACGAATATATGTGCTTTAAACCAAAGAAAGGGCGCGTCTCTCACATGGATATGCATGGCTAGATGCTTGCTTATTAGGTGATGATAGGAAAAGCATTGACGATTCAAACATGCCAGAATATGATCATGAAAACAAAAACAGGAGAGGAGAGTACAATCATTCACTGGCTTACAAACATATTGCGTTAGATCAACGTCATGAGAGAAATTTAAAGAGATAGAGATATTATCTTATAACCAAATTGTCGGCAAACAAGTTAAGATCAAAGGAACTCTATAACCAAATAAATACTATATATATTAGGAGCAAGTAATGTAAATATTCTTTTGAAGAGGACTTTATAGATTTCTTAGGGATTTGATCTGAACTACAACATCGACACTCAACACTTTGGATGTTGGACATAGAATCAATCCTCCATATATAATTTGAGTGACTACAAAGTTGTGAAAGAAGTTTAGATATTAGTATTTTTCCATAGTGAGTTAAAAAATTAATTAAAGAAACACTTCTTTTTCTAATAAACCGTCATCTTTAGTCTTTGAATATAATCACGTACAAAAGGTTTGTTTATCTTTTAGATTCGTTTCAATTTCTTGCTTTTGTTAATAAGCTCACATGCCTTCACTTCTTTCGCTCACCTACCTATTTCTTATTTTTAAAACACTAACCAATAAAATTTAGTTAACATCAGCTAATAAATTAAATTGGATATTCTATTTTTTATATTTTGAATATTCTGATTTTAGGTTTTGGATGTTTTCTGTTTCCAAAAAAATATAAAGTTCACTGATGATTGCTTTAGGTTTCGAATGTTCTATGATTTCTATTATGGATGTTCTATAAATAATAATTATGAATAGAAAAAATCTTGGTAGCCAATATTAAGGAGATAATAGGGAGTCAATATTAATTTTTCATTTTTTCTCTCTTCCTTTTTACCACCAACTATTTCCCTAATTACACTCATGACTCCCTATATTAATCCTTTATCATTGGTTTTCTAGCATTTAGTATTATATTTTTTATTAGCTAATTTATTAGTTAGAAAATTATTGATTATTGCACTTTTCTTTTTGAAATTGGAGTTCAAAGTTCTAACTTTTAAGTGCTCAATTAATTAGAACTGTCGTTAAACACGACATGTACATAATTATCCATATTAAAGATCAAATCTAGTTTTGTCATTTTTCTTTACCGCAAAGCTTGTTAGTGTTATTTTATTTGATTGATTAATATTAAATTAAACCTAGTCAAATATCTTTCATTTGTTCCACCATTTCCTTAATAAAACAAACAAACAAAGAAAGAAAAATATTTTTTTTTTCTTATTAAGGGTGCGCAAACTGAGATACATCAATTTCACTAATTGATCAAGGGCATAATTGGAAGATTGAAGATAAGGTTGAATGAAGATCAAGAAAAGAAGATAAAACTTTGTAACTATAGAAGATAAGATTAGGATAAGATTATGATAAGACTAGGATAAGATTAGGATTAGATTAAGATAAGATTAGATTTTGATTTGAATTTAGATTAGGATATATATAGAGTGATTTACCACTAGGGTTAGAATCACTGAGATGTGTTCTTAACTTGTCTAGGGCTAGATTAATTAGATTGAGAGATCTATTAATTTATGCTAGCTGGAAATTGAATCACATAATGATTAGGTCTAGCTAGAGATAGTCAAGCTAATTGTTATGCAACTAAAATTCTGTGGGTTAAAATTGGATTAGAACTAGTTTGGATAGAGTGACATTTAATTTAATCTAGGACCACTTTTGAGACTCATAAGGATTAGAATCAAATTTAGATCTTTATCTAGTTATTTGATTGATTGACTAAAAGATTAGCTTTTGATTAGGTAATTAGAAATTAAGTTACTAAGAGATTAGGACTTAGTTACACTAGATTCGTTGTATTTGATAACTGAGAACCTAGAATTGATATTCGAATGTATGCATTGACCCTCAAGGAAAAAATATCTCCAAAGCTATTAATATTTCGTTCCATTGATTTAATCACAAGTAATTCTCTGCATTTTTTACTCTTAATTTCGTGCACATACACCATCAATTATTCAAAGTTTTATTTTGATCTGATTAGAGTAATTAATAGATAGTATTGTTTAATTCTTTATTCCTTGTGGGAGTAATACCCACTTCACCGTGATATTACTTATACGATTCGATACACTTGCTGATATCAGAGCGTACCAATTGCTTCTCCATATTATCTACTGATTCAATTAGACGTGCAGTGTCACACAGATCATGTACCTCAAATAAATATGTTAAAAGATAAATAAGATTTTTTTGGTGTCTAAAAGATAAATTAGATGGAAGAGTTAACTTAAATCTTAAAAATATTTAAAAAAAAAAATTAATAATAGACATACATGATACATGCATGCTAAGAATTTTTTTTTTGAAGGGACATGCTCTTCCTTTCGTCACTGTCTTCTGCCCTTTAAAAAAAAAAATTTATTTCTCCTTCATCTTTTTTTCACTTTTCCTTTTGCGAAATGGTCTCACATCAATTATGCTTCTCGTGCGTTAATTGGTGTGAATGAATTCAAACATTGAACGTGTTTTTAGTTCAAGTATTGGCCTTTTGGCTGAAATTTATCTTGTCGGCATCATTAATTGAAAACCATTTATTAAGTATTATGTGGTATTGAGGTATTGTTATGTCAATGCCTACCATGTCATTATTATATTAACTTAATTTTTTTTAAATAGTATTATAGCTAGTACGTACATTGAAGTTAAAATCACAATAATTGAAGTTTAATTTATTAATTAGCTATTCTATTTGAAATTCTGTTTTCGGTTAGTTTTTACGCAGTATATCTCGCTCTTCAATAAGACATTGCTAAATCAAAAATACAAACTAACACTAAAATTATTGTTAAAATTCAATATTTAATTTTCCCATTAAAGTATTATTATTATTAAATGATGAACTCTTCATTATTTATACAATAAAGTGAGGAATGCGACAGTGTCCCGTAAAAGAAGTCGTTTTATTCCTTTTTATTGGGATAATTATAATTATATTCTTTATTGTGTGTGTTAAAGGGGACACATATATATGTTGGCGTCATAAGTACTACTTCAGAATTCAGGCCACCCTTTAACAACTTTGATGAAAGTGCTAAGTGCCAACACGTACAAATGTTAAAGCCATTATTCCCTACATTCGAATAATTAGCTTTGTAATTAACCCTTTTTTTAATAAGCAACTTCACTTCGGATATTTTAGTACTTTAATTTAATTTACTTAATGAATTTAAGAATAGCATTTTCCTACTAATTTAATTTTTCTTTTGAAAAAAAGTGCTTGCTTAGATCTATCCATTTAATTAGCTACTATTTCTATAAAAAAGAAAAAAGAAGAGGCTTTCCTGGTTCTTGTAAGAGAAATTAAATGTTTATTTGTCCCAATAAAAACACAAAAAGAAAATGTTGCTTGGCACACTATGTTCTTTACATAATATTTTTATCCAACCACTATGAGTATTTCAGCAGACACATGTATTAGATACTCTAAACAGTATTATGAGAATCAATTAATATCGGTGTACACATAAAACACACAAACACATCATAATTAATTACTCTCTCAAGTAAAAAAATTTTATGTGTTTCATGTGT
Source organism: Stylosanthes scabra (assembly GCA_036250425.1). Classification (NCBI taxonomy): domain Eukaryota; kingdom Viridiplantae; phylum Streptophyta; class Magnoliopsida; order Fabales; family Fabaceae; genus Stylosanthes; species Stylosanthes scabra. The sequence continues at coordinate 211,148 of JASCZI010090638.1, read as the reverse complement.
TTTATTTGTACACCTAGTAAAATCGATTAATTAAAATATTAAATATTTTAAAAATCTGTTGTACTAAAACTTTTCATTATTGATAATTAACCTTGTTAATTTATTAGCAAAACTTTTACCTTAATAATTAACTTTTATTTGTCAAATCTCTATATAAATTTTTGTGTAGGAAGTAACTTCAATTTTCTTATACATGTGCATCATTTGAACAAATAAAGGACAAGTGCAGTTGAAGCTTCTTATTCTTGTTTTTGCCCTAAAACAGAAAATTTCTTCCCCAGTCATGAAGATGCATGATTTCCTCTTTTACTCTCGTGTGCCTTCGTTCTGATTTCTGAAGATAATTTTCTTACCACTAGAGGCACTTGGTTGAATAATAATAAGTGCTTTCTTTTTACATAAATAATAATAATAATAATAATAATAATAATAATAATAATATATTATTATTATTATTATTATTATTATTATTATTATTATTATTTGCATAAATTGGAGATATATAAATACATTGATATAATGCATGTGGTCCATTGGTGATTCCATTGGCAGGGCAAGAATGGACACAGCTTCAGAAAAAAAAAGTGATATTATATAAATTGTGGTTATTATGTGAATCCCCCGACAAAAATTTGAGAATGAATTGAATATCTCTTTCGATGAGAGGTGATTTTTATTTTCTAAAACGAAAGTAACACCAAGAGAAATAGATCGAAGGGAAGTACATGTTGAATGAAAGGTAGGTGTATCATATTCAATTTATAGATGTTATTTGTATTCAATCTCGTTATAGATAGAATAAATGCGACAACAAATAATTATATAAACATTTTTCTTTATATGTATGTTACTATATGTTTTGGAGGCGAGATTATTAGGGTTAATTATTGCCTCTTTTTTCTATGGGAAATTAAAATTAAATAAAAGATGTGGGATATATATGATAGTCGGCAATAATGCAAAACAGCATATATAGGATAATTGATAGCCAAAGAGAGAGTTATCATATAATATAATCAGGTCCACACTTAACACTTCTTAGTCCACAAACCAGATTTTCAAGTTGATCCACTCTTTACAATAATATATATATATTTTTTTTATTTTATTTAGGTGCAAGTGTGGAACTGTACGTACATATAAATCTCTGTCAGCGGCGTGTATTATTATAATATGAAGATTTTTAAATATATCGATATATCCGATAATTTATAATAGTTGATCTTAATTTGCATATATTTTTATAATTTTTTTAATTCAATTCAACGATGAAAAGTTATCGATATATATATCAATATATTGGTATATTTAAAAATTTTCAATTATAATATACATAGCCAATGCTTTGCAAATAATTTCGTATCGAAAGCAAAGCATTTTTTCTTTCTTCCTTTTTTTAATTTTTTAAAAGATTATGTCCCTTTTATTATTTTTTTTTAAAAAAATTGCTTTTGCAAAGCAAATAAAGCATTATTCAGATAGACTTGATGATGAGAAAATTAAAGATGGATAATAAAAAGGCCCAAAAGCGAGGCACTTGCTCCATTCATCTTTGTTTATGATGAAGAGAGCGCAGCCTTAGCTCAATCAAGTTACTATTTTTTGGTAATAGATATTAATATAATTGTAAAATTGGGTAATGAATTTCAATTAGACTAACATTACATGCATGATGGAAATTGTTTTAAAGATCGAACGTAACTCCTATCAGAACTTAGCTTCTTTAATTATTAAGATTTATGTGGTTGGAGGATGATAAAGTTAATCATTAGATTCATACACAGATTACATTAATTATGTAGATTATTAATAACATAATCATCATCATCTACATGGAATCCCATGTGAAGACCCTTGTTTATTTTTTGTTGCATGTATATACTACTTATGATTAAGATAACTTTAATTTAATTGGCCAAAGACTGAAGAGTTAAATAAAGTATATATATATAACTGACAATGCAGTCCTTGTAATACTATTGAAAAAAGACTACCATGTATAAAAGAAAAAAGAAAGCTAAAGCGAATTTTCCATGAAAAGAAGAGAGATATTATTATTTTCATTGATTCATTAAATTTTCTTTGAAATAAAAGAAGTACCTATATATATTTATATAAGTTGGCACAACTAACCATATATACCTCTTTTGTAACCATTTTGAATTCAAGAGTGGCAGATTCATGATTCATATATAGGACTTTCCGGTTGGTGTATGTGTGGTTGCAGAAAAAAAAAAAGCAAAAACTAATTAATAAAGCATGAATTATTTGTTTCTGGTAGCAATGATAATAAAGCCTGCATGATTTTCTTCTTGTTTTTTTTTTTTTTGGACTTTGATTTTCTTCTTGTTTAGTTATGTATAATTGTTTATGTTTCTTTACCAAATAGTTTAATTATTAATTTTTAAGATATATAAGTAATTCTCAGACACATATAATATCATAACTTTTATAATAAAAAAGTGTAATAAAATTCAACTCTTGAGGTATCTCCTTTATTCTAAAATAAACAAAGAAATCTAAAAGTAGTGTTGGATAGAGTAAAAGTTTTTTGTGTCTTGACTGAACTTTTGAGAGTTTAATATTTTATGCATAATAAGTATAAAGATTAACTAATAAAAAAAGTATAAAGATTAAAGAGTTTTACATTATTATTATTTAATTAAATATATTTATTTAAATACTTTTTTAAATAATAAATTTAAAAATTAATTAATTTTATTAATGTAGTAATATAAAATTAATATTTATATACAAAATTTTATATTAACAATGCATAAAAATTAATAATAAAAAAACAATATATATGTGGGGGCGAATGAATTAATTGAAATGTATTGAAACCCAACCAACCACATTAAAAGCTGTCCTTCTCTAATTTGTGTAAATGTTATCAACAAGATAAAGCAAAGTTATAATTGTAGGGTTTGTGATTATACATAAACTATTGAAAGAAGCAACTGGATGGATACAGTAATGAAAATTGCCATAATCAATCACGACAATAATATTTGCAATGTTGTTGCCTATTTGTGATTGTGGATTGAAATTGAACTATATGCATGCAATAGTGATTGATATCATGGTGGATCATGATGTGCCATAAAAGGAATCATTTTTATCTCTTAATGATCCCATCCTTCCTTCTGCCATGGTGAATTTTGAAAGGTCTACGTGAAATTATCATTTAAGGAATATTAATGCAAGTTGCTATCTAGTTTTGTTATCATTAATCACATATTTGGTCGGTCTAATATTACAAAATAAATTACTAAGAATGGCAAAAGTCGGTGAACCTATATATGTATATCCAATTTGCCTGATTTTTCAATTAGAAAACCCTATAAAAAGAAGTATAATTTTTTTAGAAAAATATGTGTATTATATTTAAAAATATATTATTTTATTATATCTATTTTAATCCTAATTAAATCTTATTAAAATTTTGAATATTTAAATTTTTTATTTTATCGGTTCAATAATTGATCAAATTTTAAACCTTAATTTTATGACATTTAGTATTATTGGAAATATATATGAGATATATAAATATTTTTGTTAATCAAATTTAATTAAGTTAGTTTTAATCTAACAAAAGTCTTTCACATTAATTGAAATAGAAGGAAAAAAAGAAAAATAATATAAAAAAGATAAAAATTAGTTAAACTTTATTATAAAAATAACTTATTCATCTAATATTTCTCTTTACAATTTGATTAATTAAGCCATCTCCCTTCTTTTTTTAAGGTGCTTGCTACGATACATATACTAATTAATGCGTATCGATACTTTAATAAATACAAACCAATAAAATATTGCCATGTAAACTACATCTATCCACGTCAATATTTATTGATTTATTTATTTTTTAAAAAC
>JASCZI010090638.1:188699-201628 GCA_036250425.1 Stylosanthes scabra | reverse complement strand
TATATATATATATATATATATATATATATATATATATATATATATATATATATATATATAATTATTACATTGTTACGTTGTTTAAATAAAATTTATACCTGTGCTTTAATTTTGTTGCATAAATATAAGTGGATCAGATGCATCATAATTTAATGTGTGGATGAGTATATAGCTCTTTAATTTAAGATTCTTTTGGAAGAAAAAAAATAGTATAGGGGACAAATCTGTTTTATTCATTTATTGTATTCATATGGGTTAGTTTATTTATAAATATACTAAACTAATCAAACTGTATATATATATTGCTATTATATGTCGATAAAATATATCTTTTTCATTTCACAATACTTTTGATTTATTATTTCTCATATTTTAATAAAGTTAAATATTCTTCAATTACTTTATCGATCTTTTACACAATTCTGAATAAAACAACGATAAAAAATTTAATTACTTAATTATTATTATTATTAGTGTACTAAATTCCAAAGTGACAGATACTATAAAGAATATTATTACCGCAGTATTAATATTAATAATAAAAGATTAATTGAATAGGATGTAAATTTTATATTAAGATTCTATGGTAATTTTATACAATGAAAAGTGTTTATTTATAAGACAAAAAAAAGCAATCTAATTATGATGTTGATGCAGTTGCAGAAGAAGCTGCAAGTGATGATGATGCTTCAATGTCTGTGCCGAGTTTCAATTGTGACACAGCTGTTAAATGCGATGTTATTTTCATGAGAAGTTGTCGCTAAGATAAAAGAATTACAAAATGAAGAACTTAATTATGATTCAGCAGGTGAGCAAGAGAAACTGCTATGGATGATGCTTCGATGCATGTCCTGAGTTTTAATCCGATCAAACACTGCTGAATTGCAACAGAAGAGCTGAGCATTAGAGAAAGATGATGAAGAAGTTGGTATGATGCTTTTTATCATTTTCTTTTCTATCAACTCCGTATTTCTTTTTCTTTTTCTTTTTTAATAAAAAATAAAAAAATGTAACATAATACAAAATACTATATTATATTATATAATAATATGATGAACATATTCTAACCATGATTACTCACTACTACTACTGATGAGTTCAGTGGTGATGATGAGTCTACTATACCTGCTACACTACAGTCCACACTATCCCTCCTATAAATTCCTTCACACATCATCCAAACCAAACCAACCTACCAATTTCAAACACTCTCTTATCTCTTTTCTCTTCTCCACAACATGAGCAACCTTTTTCTCTTCATCCTCCTCCTCTCCTCATCCCTCAATGTAAGCATGCATACTTCTTCTCTCTACATATCCACTTTCATCTTTACATAACTTAGCCTAATATCATTTCTGCATTATCATTATCTTACTCGTCATATACTATTTACCATCATCATTCATCAATAAATTAAAGTGGTCATCAGTTTTATCAAATTCTTAAAAGTACAATAATTACAATTAAACTTTCATTTATGTTACTCACATTATTCAAACGCATTATCTTGCAGGTTGTGTTCTCCGGCGGCGGAGACAAAAATCCATTCACGCCAAAGGCTTACGTACTCCGCTACTGGGACAAAGCCATCCAAAACACGCTTCCAAAGCCATCTTTCCTCGTCTCAAAGGCCTCACCACTAACCGCCGTTGAAGCCGCTAAGTACGCAAAACTCGCCGCCACCAACTCCCTCACGGCGCGCCTCCCGGAGTTCTGCTCCGCCGCGCACCTTCTCTGCTTCCCTGACATCGCGCCTAACCTCTCCAAGCGAGACAAGAGCCAAAGCTTCACCGGCTACGACGACGGCCAGAACTTCACCAGCTACGGCATCGGCGGCGCCGGAAGCCAAAACGATTTCAAGAACTACTCCAACGGCTTTTTCAACCCCGGCGTGAACGAGTTCCGCTCCTACAGCCGCAGCTCCGGCGGCGGCAGCGAGACCTTCACCGGCTACGGAGAAGGCAACAACGTCGTCGAAGAAAGATTCAACACCTACGGCAAACTTTCCGGAGGCGGCACCGGAAAATTCACAGAGTACGCAACCGACTCAAACGTTCCAAACCTCCAGTTCTCGTCGTACGGCGAGGAAACCGGCGGAAGACAAGAATCATTCTCCAAGTACAGCGACGACGGCAACGCCGGAGATCAAACATTCTCGAACTACGGCAAAAACTCCGCCGGAGCTGTGAGCGAGTTCGACAGCTACGGTAACAACTCGAACGTAGCGTCGTCAACGTTCAGTAGCTACGGCGGCCAAGGTGCAGGGGAGAACGAGACATTCACTAACTATGGCATAAACGAGAACGTGCCGGAGGAGAATTTCAAGAACTATGGATCTGGAACCACCGGAGGAACGCAAACATTCGCCAACTATAGAGATCAAGCAAACGTCGGTGATACTTCCTTTACTTCTTACGATAAGGAATCCAACAATGGAACCGCCACTTTCAGCAACTATGGCCAATCCTTCAATGAAGGCACTGATACCTTCAAAGGCTACGCTCAGAATTCTACTGGATCGGTAATTATTTCTATTTTTCTTTTCTATTGTTTACAGTTGTTGTTCATGATAGATGAAAACCGTTACACAATTTAATAGAATATATTAAATTATTTTTTAACTATTAGTTTCATACCAAAAACAATTGCATTATTCTTTCAATTCCCTCTGTTTTATTTATTTGTCTATTTAATTAAGATAATTATTAAATTTTATTAAAAATATAAAAAATAAAATAAAATTACAGCAATATTTTTATTATTATTGATATTGATATTATAAATTATAAAATGATATAATAAATAAAATGTAAAATTCATATAGAAAGTTCATACTTCATTATTATTAGATAATATTTATTGATAAATGTTTTAAATTATTAAACATTTTTAATAAGTAATTTCATATGAAAGTGATTGAATATTTATTTTTAAAAAATAATTTGGAAAAAATAAAAATAGACAAATAATATGTAATAAAAAAATTATTACTTTTAAGTTTGTTACTTCTAACACGTAAAAGTTTTACTTTTCCTATGAAAGGCTGGGTTCAAAGAATACGGTGTGAACACAACGTTCAAGGAGTACAGAAAAGACGGTGCTTCATTCTCCAGTTACACCAAGTCCACCTCCTCTTCTGCCCACGTTAGTGGAAGCCTGAACAAAAAATGGGTGGAGCCAGGCAAGTTCTTCCGCGAGAGCATGCTAAAAGAAGGCACTATTATGCCCATGCCGGACATCAAGGACAAGATGCCTAAAAGGTCATTTTTGCCCCGCTCAGTTTTAACCAAATTACCATTTTCCACCTCTGAGCTAAAGCGCATTTTCAAGGCTTCGGATGAATCTTCTATGGACAAGATGATCAAAGACTCCATGGGAGAGTGCACAAGAGCACCGAGTGCGGGTGAGACAAAACGGTGTGTTGGATCTGTAGAGGACATGATCGACTTTGCAACTTCCGTTTTGGGACGTGACATTACCGTTAGGAGCACCGAGAACGTTAATGGAGCAAAGAAGAATGTGATGGTGAGTAAAGTCAAAGGGATCAATGGTGGAAAAGTGACGAAATCTGTTTCTTGCCATCAGAGCTTGTTTCCTTACTTGTTATATTACTGTCACTCGGTTCCTAATGTTCGGGTTTACGAAGCGGATCTCTTAGACCCGAATACTAAAACTAAGATTAACCACGGTGTTGCCATCTGTCACTTGGATACCACTGCTTGGAGCCCAACTCATGGTGCATTCTTGGCCCTTGGATCAGGCCCCGGAAAAATTGAGGTTTGTCATTGGATTTTTGAGAATGATATGACTTGGACCATTGCTAATTAAGGAACGGATAGTAATTGATTCGATGCAAAACTTCCATCATTATTAGTTAATAAGATTTTAATTATCCCCCTACCCCATCCTTCCTAAGTCAAGTCATGGTGGAAAGGCCGTGTTGCTTTATTAATTAGCTTTTTTTCTTTTTTTTCATGTATTCAGGGTTTTGTTTCAAATTCAAAGTATAGTTTATATAGTTGTTAAACAATAATGATGAGATTGCCTTTTTTAAGTGTGTATTTAATGGTTTTTCTCCCATGGACCATGGTAGTTGTGAGCCAGTATGCAACAAATAAATAATTGTATGTGCATTTTGTATTTACATAATAATAGTAATGATTATTACCCAATATCTATTTACTATAAAAGTATATATATTTCGAAGTTTAATTAACTTCTTGCATTTATTTCACTATTTAATTCTTAACCTATATCATTTATTTCATCCATCAGATAGATGTGTAAAATTATTGCGTAAATAAATGATGAGATTGCTTCCTAAAGCTTGTATTTTATGGATTCCAATTAATGCAACGAATATAAATTAAGGGAATCAGTATTTGTACGGCTGTAAATATATATTGCCCATTTCTTTAACTACTCCATTTGAATTGGACGTAAGCCATTATCAATTCCATGCATCATCCCAAATACAATATCATATCATTTTAGTTTTATTTGCTAGTGGTTTTAGTATAATTGGGGAATATAAAAAATTGTCAGTTGCACATAGAAAAAAAAAATCAATTCATCAACTAATGTATGAATAGACAGATACATACCATAGTGATAGACTGATAGCATAGTCCATGTTCTAATTAAGAAGGGTGCGTGGAGAAGAAGGAAAACCAGATTACACATAAAATTTTGTGATAATTATTTCCACAAACAGTTTTTTTTATTTTATATAGTTCACAAACAGTGATGTCGACCAATAACGAGATCGTACTTAAATCACACCCAAGATATTTATATGACTTTTCTTTAAGTACAGTGTTAAAAGAATTTATTGTACCAAAATAATAGGATAAAATAAAATGTATTTTGCTCCCTTTTGAATTTTGATTTACGTATATAAAGTGTTTATTTTTTAAAAAATTGTATGTTCGTATCATCTTAATATAATGCATGTAAAGTAATTTTCTTATGGCCCTCCGATCCATATAATTTAAAATCGTAATAAATGATGAGATACTCAATTAATGTATTAGATTTTTTTAAAAAAAATAGTATAGTTATACAAATTATAAATAATTGAAGTGAGTGGCATTTGTGAAAGAAAGAAGGGTACGTAATAATGAATAAAGCAAGCTAAGATTGAGCTTATCCTTTATTCTTTTTTGCATACAGCTCATCCTTTATTCCATAGTGCAGCATTTCTATCATCCATGATGCCTTGGATTGAATCTTGGAAGTAAAAGTAATTAATTAATTAGAATATTCTTATTTAAAGTGAGAATTTGGACCCATATATATACATCATTAGATTTGAATTATTCTTTTTTAGGTTAAGTAGCCTTGAGTTATTTTCGTTGGCCTTGAACTACTATTATGGTAGTATGCTTTTTACTTTATTTTTCTCCCTCTTTATTATTTTTCTCCCTCTTTTATCATTGTCTTTAGAAATTGAATTGAGACTTGCTTGCTGTTTTTCATAGTTAACGGCACTGAAACGTACAAATTATAAATTAACGGTCGATAAACTAAATTATTTGGTTTCATTATCATTAGTTTATTTTAAGCCACATCATTCAACTAACCGTCCTAATCATATGTCATTTCCTTTCCTTTAATCAAGCATGTTAACGGTACTTATTTATATTTCAACAAAGGACTAGTAATTGGGGATTGAGATTATCAGATTAATTATTTTAGTATATAACAATGCTCATAAATTAAAATACTATTAAAGAGCGAGAATCAATGCAAATAAAATAATCTTATTATTATTTCAGAAAAAAATGATTTCGTAAATCAATTAAATTCTTTAAAAAAATATTGCTGAAGAAATTTATCGTCCTTTTATTATTGTATGGACTTAAAAATACAAAGCCATCATAATCATATGATGATATACTCTGCCGTTGCGCTTTCGCTTTCATGATTGCACATCCACTATACTACTACATACCACTTAATTAGATGATGAGCTAATTAATTATGTTTAATAATTCAAACCGAGTTTAAAACTACTACGCAAGATAAGTCAAGATATTGTAACAGTAACGTATGTTTATTATTATTATTCTTCAACATATATACATGATACATGATTAATTTAATTTCGAATATCAAGAGGTTCGCTGCACTGGTTGCGGCGAAAAGCTTATATTTGTTTGAAGTTATGGGAGTCTGTGTATATGACTAATAATTAATACGTACGTACTAGACTAGATATTGCAATTATTATTACCGTAAATAAATATATGTTGTCGCTTGTTGAATGGGTTTGATTTCCTTAGGAGTAATCAATCATATATTATATAGTTTTCCTATCTCTTCCATCAAACTAAAATTAAAATTGCGAACTCTGTAGTATAGTTTGAGTCATGAATTGATGAGGAAGCTTCGAGCTGAGTGATAAATCATCTAGATAGCGATGGAGGAGCTGAGGTACACACACATAATGTAATGCAGTGAATGCTACTAATTTATCAACAACAAATTTATTGCGTTCATTAATATGGTCTCCAATGAAGATAACAATGCAAGCTATGCTTTAAAATATGCTTCGGCGACTTCAATATCCCACATTCCCACCCTTCCTCACCACTCATATATACTATTTCTATTTGAGTAATCTCACTATATTCTTCCCACTCAGCTACCCTTATCTCAAACAACCAATTCGAAATACAAGAGTAATAACAGGACTGCATGACATCCTCTCAACCTAATTCCAAATAAATTATAATCAGATTTATGTGCGTACTTACGTAATAAGATCTCCGGAAATCATGTAACATTAGGACAACATTTTATGATTTCTTATATGTCACAAGCTCTTCCAATAATAACATATACTTGTTAATTTATTTAATTTTTTCGAGTTTGTTTTGACTATTAATATTATTGCATAAGTAAATAAGTGAGCTAAACATATAATTTTTTGCTATCTTAGATGTAAAATACTTCTCATCCTACATAAATTTCTAAAATAATAATATAATAATATTTAATATTTGGGATTGTTTAGAGTTTAGACAGTTATGAGCGTATATTCCCTCCCAAGGGTGTAACGCCATTCCCTTTGAGAGACGATGAAAGGACAAGAAATAAATCAATTTTTGTGTATACAAATTTCCAACTTTTGGGATTCTTGGAGGGAAATTTGACAAATCCCAACTAATATCCAAATTCATTACGCGTTTCTACTTCCCACTACATGCTGTTTCTTTAGACACTTGACATCCAAATTTCAACTATATTCATCATCATCATCACACTTGAGAAATCATAATAGTGCACATGTACAATAATGTCTACTACACAATTTGCCTCTCACTTTTAATATTCACTTTTCCTGCCCATCTTATGTCTATCATAATTCATAAACAACACTTATTTCTTACATGAAAGTTCCTTTCTTGAGTTTACATTTTTAGCTGATGAACTGAAGTCACAGATACCTTATTCATGTGCTATACAATTTTTAAAATTTTGGTCATGTTTATATATATTTTTTTACTCTTCGTTATTGACTTTTTTTTTAAATGTTGTTTTTTTTTGTCAGCTATATTTTTTTAATGTTGTTGACTTCAAATTGGCTTGGGTCCAAATCTTGTTAGATTCTTTTTTAAGGTCCGTTATATGGGCCATGAGGAACCCAGCCCAACACAAAGGAGGAATCAGCTACAATATGATTTTAAAGTTTTTCTCTTTTGGACATTAACAGGATTTTATATCTTGGATCTTGGCCCATCCTCATATGGGCCAAAACTGATGTCCAAAAAAAATAAAGCCTTAATATGGAACCTAATTATAAAACTAATTTTGATTTTGATTTACCAAAAACTAATGAATCAGTTTAAATGATATACACATAATAATTATGTTTGAATAATGCTATCCACGCACCTTTTCACATATACTATTTTTATACCCGCATAAAAATACAGTTTTTATAAGTGGATTATAAAAAGTAAAAAGCAATTTATTAATGATCGTATTTTATAGGGGTGTCAAATTGGTGTGTGAATAGCATATCTGATTATGTTTATGTAAATTAAATAATTTTAAGTCGTTATGCGGCAGTGTAAGAGGAAATGAGCTATGAAGAGTTGGATGAGGCGCATGGCAATGGCGATGGTTGTGCCACCCAACCCTATTCCTTCCATTTCCACTCAATCTCTTTCTCTCTTACATCACAATTCCATAATTCCTTCCTTCTCTTCCTCTCGCGCCACCCAAACGACGCCGTTTCTCACTATTTCCCACCGCCGAAGCTTCCTTTCAGCTCCGCCTTGTTCCGCTCCTTCTACTTCCCTATCCGCCGAATACAACTTCTCTGATTTTGGTCATTAATTACTCAACACTGAGAATTTTGAAAGATATTTATGATTGCTTATTTTCTTTATTTTACTTCACTTTTTTTTTAAAAAAAATTTCAACCATTTCTTAGATGAAGGAGAAGGTGACTGCGTCGCAAATGCAACTCAGTGGAATGGTTCTAAGGTGCTTCTTAAAGGAATGACTTATACTCAACTTGAAGTATGTTTATGTTTCCTTCTTTTAATTTACTTATACTGAGTAGTTTATTCTTAAATTTCATGTTGAACATGTCATGAGCAGAGAAAGAGGTGTATATATTGTGAAAAAATGGGTATTTGATATCTCAATTTTTGTTGTTACTGCACAGAAATGGGTTCAATCTCATGGATATAGGCCCGGGCAGGCTATGATGTTATGGAAGCGTATGTATGGAAACGATATTTGGGCCCATCATTCTGATGAATTGGAAGGTTCTTAAATCACCATATTCTCCTTCATGTGTTTAAGCGACTTCAAAATCTGATTTCCTATCAACTTTGGATTAGATATTCTGATTCTAGTTTACTAACAAATGTCATTTATGTACCAATATTATGAACCATGTAGGTTTGAACAAAGATTTCAAGAAGATGCTGAGTGAAAAAGCTGAGTTCAGGGCACTCTCTTTGAAAGAAATTCGTACGGCAGCTGATGGAACTAGGAAGGTTGAAATGATCTTTCCCACTGTATTTGCTTTCCATTTTTCTTACAGCATAAGTTAATCTGTTAAGTGTTAACCCATGTTGCAATTCATTTTTCCCACTCTCTTTTGTGATGCATTTTTGGAAAGTCTTCTTGTTGACTGTTAATCTCACAGGATATTTGCAGATTTTGTTCTCATTGGATGATGGGATGGTTATAGAAACAGTTGTCATACCTTGCGATAGAGGCAGGACCACTGTGTGTGTTTCAAGTCAAGTTGGTTGCGCCATGAATTGCCAATTTTGCTATACTGGAAGGTAACCTCTTTTTTCTGTGCTAATCAGTTTACTGGCTACATTCTGATAGGAATCACACATCTGATTACTTAGGAGTTAGCTGGTATATAAGTAGTCAGGACTTGAGACTTGAGAGAGGATAGTGGTCTCTAGAGTGGCCCGTAACACTTGTAACCATTTATAAATAGCAACAACACATACATCCCTGTATTCTTGCACTGTTGTTACCTTGATTCGCTTGTTCAGTGGTCCAGTTTTATCACATTAGATTCTTGGTTCTTGTTCTATTTTGTCTGCAAGTTTGAAACGTGTCTAATTATTTTGCAGAATGGGTCTCAGGAGACACCTTACTGCTGCAGAAATAGTAGAACAGGCAGTTTTTGCACGCAGAATGCTTACCATTGAAGTTGGTCCCATCACCAACGTTGTCTTTATGGTAGGTCTAGAATTTGCTGACAATTGCAAAGCTTACCTCATGTGTCCCTGTTTAACTGTTTAAATTTTTTATTTTTTAAAACAATGTAAAATAGGTTGTGCTAGTCTATGTTTCGAAGCAAATTGACTCTTTATGTTATTGTTGATTGCAAGCTAATACCTGCTATATATTTCTTTTAGGGAATGGGGGAACCACTACATAACATTGATAATGTCATTAAAGCTGCAGATATTATGGTGGATGGACAAGGGCTTCAATTCAGTCCTCGCAAGGTCACTATTTCTACTAGTGGGCTTGTTCCACAGCTCAAACGTTTTCTTCATGAATCTAAGTGCGCATTGGCTGTTAGTTTGAATGCCACTACAGATGAGGTAAATTTATTATTAATTACATGAAAAAAATTTGATGACAAGGAGGGAGGATCGATCAAACTCGAATATAATATTTCAGGTAAGAAATTGGATCATGCCTATAAATCGGAAGTATAAATTGGACTTGCTTCTGGGGACACTTCGAGAGGAGCTTCGCTCCAAAAGAAACTATAAAGTTCTTTTTGAGTATGTGATGCTTGAAGGAATTAATGACAGGTCAGTTCGCTTTTCCCCAGTGTTCATAGTCATATTGCGGGTCAAACTATTTTTCAGGTTTTCAGTTAGATACATTTGTTTGTCCACACACAATCATGTCCATAAATTCCTTTATATAATTAGAAATCATGAGATTTTGTGTTGGAATGGAGCAAAAAATTACAGAATGCATGATTCTAATTATGTTGGCAATTCCTTCTAGCTTGAAGTAGGATTTTTCATGGTATTTCATAAAATTGGCAATTCGTTTGTAGTATTTTCTCCCCGTTGCTCAGTAGTGTTTTTCCCTTAACTTCTAATCTTGTATGCAGTGATGATGATGCGAAGAGGCTAATTGAGCTTGTGAAGGGAATTCCATGCAAGATCAATCTCATCTCATTTAACCCGCACAATGGATCATTCTTCAGACCAACAAAAGAGGAAAGGATGATCGAGTTCCGGAACATATTGGCCGGTGGAGGGTGCACAGTCTTCTTGCGCCTCAGCCGAGGCGACGATCAGATGGCTGCTTGTGGTCAATTAGGCAAGCCTGGCACCATTCAGGCACCGTTGCTCCGCGTACCACAGCAGTTCCAAATGGCTATTGGAAATTCAGCTTGATTATTTACATATAGGTGTAGCCACAAAATTGTCCAACCGTTATTTAGATGAATCTCATATGGTCTTAACGTTGAGAAAGCAAAATTTGTTGAGAACTAGCTACTAGTAGCAGTAGGATTGTTATATTTGTGTATTTCCATATTTGAAATCCCTACTGGTTACTGTTCATATACGATATATTCTCATAACCGTAAAGCATCCAAATTCTTTGGTCAACTATAGGCTTGTGTCACGTTTCTTTAATTTGCATTTTCAGATTATTTGATTAATAAAGGGAAAACTTGTGGTGACTCTTGCATGTTACATTTTTTGGCACGACTCTGGTGAGTGTTGCCCTATTGCCATCTGTGTTAGCCTTAGCCAGCCATACCCATGTCATGTTACTCAATTATAGAACACTTTATGAAAATCGAGTAACCACGACATATAGCTTTTTCCGTGGCTTCATATTACATAGTGAATTTGCTCTGTGTTACAACCTTATCTGGTACAATAATGTGTGTATGAAATATGACCTCGAGATCTTTTAGGCTCGTTGGGTAATACTGTGGCTCTCAAAAATTGGCTGAGTGAGTTTTTTGTACTCTCTTTTAGGCTCGTTGGGTAATACTGTGGCTCTCAAAAATTGGCTGAGTGAGTTTTTTATACTCTCAAAAAGTAACTGATGGAGAGTTATATGATGACCGTTTGGTAAAATAACTCAAAATTGCTCTCAATAAGCAGAAGTCACACATATCGCATTTGGTAAATCTATTTGATAGTTACTTTTAAAATAATAAATTACTACAATGACTTTTTTGTTAGTATGTGATGCGTTAATATAAAATTAAATATAATTAATTCATGATAAAATTGATTTTTTGTTAAAATATAAAATTAATTAGTCATTTTGCTTTTTGAGGAGCCAGAGCTAACTTTGAAAAGCTACTCTTGAGGGCTCTCAAAAGCTCCTTGACTTTTCGAGTTACCAAATACAAAAAGTGGCATATTTGATCGAAAAGCTTTACCAAACTCACCTTTAATCTTTTTATGACTAAATAAGTAAATATCTTGATTGTTTTCCTTTTCTTTTCCTTTTTTTTTCACTTGCATAATAACATGGGCAAATATACCTAAATTTAGAATAAAATAATTATAATTAGATCAAGGAAAATCATTTTTATTATTATTTTTTATCAACTTAATTATATTTATAACATAATTATAATTATAAATATATATATGGGAACAAGACATTTTTTAACATGATACATGCTTTTATCTTTAGTCTATTATCAGTCACCTTGTGCGTTTCTTGTTGGTCAAGTCTATCCTAAAGAAGTGAGCATGGAATATTCTTTGGTTCTTCACTTCTCACGTACAAGTGTCCAACATTAGAGGGGGGTTTTCAAGTTATTTTGAGTTAGTGTAACGTGTTCTCCCAGGGAAATTACTAGTCCTTTTCACCGTCAACAAGCAATCATTTCTTCCTTTTTATTATTTATTTATTTATTAATAACAATGATAATGATAACATGGTCTGTGCTAATATTACTAAATCAAGTAATCACGCATTTATTTATTTTCAAAGTAGTGTGATTCTTCGAAAAATTGAGCAGGGTATGATATAATTTTTTTAAAAAATTATTACACGCAAGCAAGCAAGTTGTTGCCATCATACATGTGCTGTGTTACACGAAACGAGCAACATAACAGTTCGATAATCAACACAAGGAAATGAATTTAATTTCAAGATTATTTACTAAAATATTTTTAGCTAATCATTATTACATAATAAAAAAAAGAATAATCAATCTTACAACACCATTATTAAATAATCAATTTCAATTTGTGTTTAATAGCTGTCATGGTAATCAATTTAGGTTGGTCTAGTGGTCAGCTCATTAATCCGCTTAAGCAAGTGTCGGGGGTTCGAATCCCGCCTTATGCATGCAGCAACCCGTTGGTCAGCGACAGACCCTTAAATAGAGCTCAGATCCGCAATAAATTAGTCTTCGACCTGTCAATAATGTTATT
>JASCZI010090638.1:163004-185295 GCA_036250425.1 Stylosanthes scabra | reverse complement strand
GACAATTCACAAGTTATTTGCAACGCGGGCTGATTTGCATCGAACTGTCTATACACATGCAAAAGTACAAGTGAGTGATTTCACTGACTTCACTGATGTAAAACAGAAAAAGCACAATCCAAATTATTCCTGCCTTTCAACAAGAAAAAACCGCTTCACTGATGACTTTTGTGTTACCCTTTTCAGGCAATAGAATTGATGGTTATAGATGCGCTGGTGAAAGCAAACCCATATCTTGATATTGCCTCATCAATTCATCAACCATCTGAATTTTGGAAGGTCTGTAATAAATTTATAACTTTTTGAAGTTGGGGCTTCATCCAAATAGCATCATGGAATATCTCTCTCTTGGCATATATTGCAGTTAGATGACTCAATTCTTAAAACAATTGAGGTTTCTCCTCGAGAAGAGCTCAAGGAATCCAAAGACTTGATCCGACGCATTCGCAGAAGAGATATATACCAGGTATTCTACCTGACATTTTCTATAGCACTGTAGCTATTCTAGTATTGCGTAGTAGATAATTATCATCATCACATGCTAACATGTTACTTAAACTATATGATTTTACTCTACTTTGTAGTTCTGCAATGAATTTTCAGTACCAAAGGAAAGACTTGACCACTTCAGAAACATCACACCCCAGGACATTGTTTGTTCCCAGGTTCACAAATAGTCGTTAACTAATTATTTGCTTATTTATTGTTCGAGAGGGGGATTTATTATACATGATATATCAGTTTTTCTTTTTGGCTTGTTAGACAAATGGCATAAATTTGAAAGAAGATGATGTTGCTGTGAGCAATGTTAAAATCGATTTGACATACGGAACCGAAAATCCTCTTGAAAGGTACTTAACAAAGAAATGTTGACATAATTCAAAGCACTTTCTTATTAGCAGCCACTGATATGGTTTGAAATTGACTAGAGTTCTTTGTTTTTTGTGCATGAATCTCCTGATCCAGAATAAAATTTTTCAAGGTACAGTTATTCGTATTCTAGAGTTATATTTCATTTGAACTTTTTTGAAAAAAATATCAATTTATTTTTCCTGATTAAAAATTGTAAGTAGTTTGATTTCTGCAACTACTTCGAATTTAAATTGCAAATCCTGTGGTACATGCAAGTATGTAACAACTTTAATAAAAGGCATGCAAAATAGTCTAATTTGTAAAATAGTTGGTTCCCTCGTTGAACTGTATGTTTATATTTTGGGTTGGATAGTGAAGAGCTTAACAACCTTTTTGTCCATTGATCAGGATTACGAGAGCAAAGAAAAGTTCCCAATCCCAGACAATCGCATAAGTCATTTGTTGCCAGCTTTTAACGAAGACATCATAGTGAGGGTATACAGTAAGAAGCCTGAACTGGTTAGTACCTGGTGACAAAATGAAGAAACCAAAATAGAGGTGTTATAATTTCACAAGTTTGTTTGCTTGCAACATATATTTAACGTGATTTTTTTTTTTTTGGGTAGGTTGGTGCTGTTTCTGCTGCCTTTGAAAATTATCAACTCAAGATGTTTGGAAGAAAAACACAAGTACATGACACTCCTGAGAAGAAGAAACGCCGAACTTGTCATCATTATTCATTTCCATCTCTAACCTATTGACCAGATCAAACGATATATGTTGGTAGTGGCTCTTAGTTAAAATGGTAGCCATCTTACGCAATGAATTGTGTATATATGTCTGGAAGACTGGAACTGATTAATATTAGTATCGGTTTTTTCTAATTACACTTGTAACGAATTGTGTATATTAATATGATCATATCATATCCTCATTTGGTATACTGTGCAAACTCGAGAGCACCCTTATTATACTCAACTTATATAAAATATTTTTAAAAATGCTAATACAAAAAGAAAATCATTAAAATAAATATAAAATTAACATTCCCAGCCACCACAGCCTGGGTCTATATTGCTAATCTAGCTAGCTGATCAGCTCGGGTAGCAGTGGAATATGTTTGAGTGTTTGACTCACACTAGCTGTACAGCCCCTGATTTCTTGTGAACATATCACAGCAAGACAGTTCAGAGCATATTAGGAACACATTGATGATAAACGAAAGCATTCAGCCCACCAACTAAAAATTAGATTTTGTGATGTTCATAATATGATGCGGTACAGATTACAACAAATGGAAAGTTACACCAAGACATCAACTACAGCATCTAATACTCTAAAATTATGTAGTTACTAAAAAAAAATTTATCGAGGTGCACCATACACTTGAGTGGAGTCATACTGGGGGTAAGTGGGCTGAGGAGACAATGTCTTGCCGTATGCAGCCGGAGCACCTGCTTGTACAGCAGCATAACCGGCAGACTGAGGATTAGACTGGTCATAGCTTGTTTGAGTTGGTGCTGGTTGAACATAACCTGGCTGCCCACTTGGTGCTGCACTGTATGTGGTTGCAGCCCCACTGGCATAAGCAGGATCTTGGGTTGCCTGGTAGCCATAACCTGCATTGGTGTTAGGAGCCTGCTGCTCGGGGTATGTATGCTGGGCAGAAGGGTATGACCCATAACCACTAGGAGCAACTTGTGCATAACTTGCTGCAGGCTGGGAAACCGGCTGACCATAACCAGGTTGTCCAGTTGGTGGAGCATAAACTGGGACAGATGCAGGCGGTGGGTGACTATAGTTATCTGCAGCTGGAGCAGAACCGTAAGTAGGATATGATGCTTGAGTTGGCCCAGAGGATGCATATGGGTATGGCTGTTGTGTTGGCATATTTGATCCATATGACTGGGTAGCAGAAGAGCCCTGATACGGCATATCCCCTGGTTGGGCAGCTCTAGGATGACCATAAGATTGAGGAGGCTGCCCCTGTGGTGGCATGCCATATAATGGTTGCTTGCCATACTGCTGCGGTGCACCATAACCAGGTTGGGCACCGGCCTGAGGGTAGGTTGGTTGATTGTTCATGTGTCCTCCATAGGGATGCTGGGAAGGAGCACGATTTTCATACTTAGAATCGTCATATCCCTGTCCATAACCTTGTTGAGGAAGCCCTGCCTGTGCATAAGGTGGCTGATGACCATAATCATGAGCTTGGGGCTGTCCATAACCATAATTTGCTTGTGCTGGGGATGGGCCCATAGAAGGTACAGGAGAAGGACCAGCACCATGTGGAGGGACAGAACCAGGATGCTGGGAGGATGGAGGAGCATCAGACATATGACCCCCTTGCCCTCCATAGTACTCATAACCACCATTGTGTTGGGGTGGCCCCTGCATGCCATGGTGAGGCCTTTGCTCCCAACCAGAACCATAGCCGCTCCTCGGGCCCATATGTTGAGGATAATTTCCATATGGTGCAGGAGGATATGGTTGATTATGAGAAGGATATGGACCACGATGCTGATAGTCGTATGCGGTTGGGTGGCCAAAATGAGAACCTCGACCCCACTGGGGAGGGCCACCAGATCCACGGGGTGGACGATAGCCCTGCTGCCTGTAACCACCAGTCGATGCCCTGACAGGCTATTCATGCAAACACATAAGGCAGAAGTCAGTAAAGAGGAAAATAACTTAATCAGAACAATAGCTGAAGTCAATATGCTGTCTAGAGGTCGGTTTGGTTTTCAGGTAGAATGTCATAATTTCCAAATAACTGAGAACACAGAAAACTCCAGGTCCATTAATCCTTTCTAACCAGATGAGCACCCATATCGGATGATTACAACAAGAAGGATAAACATTGTGACATACGAAAAAGTTGAGTTGACATGTTGAACTATATATTTAAATTAGTGGGCAAGAAGTCAAATGGATTAAATTTATCATCATAATATCAATATCATTCAATAGGCACAATAAGTAATAAGAACTGCTATGAAGTTGAGGCAAAAGTGTGTGTGAACTGATGAAATACAAAGGCTGTTGAAATAATATAAATCTGTAGCATGCCATGTCATCTCAACTCAACTGGAGGCCAATCAATTAAATGCATAAAATCACACCATATGATTGATATTACCAGTTATACTAGAAAAAAATACCTCACCTCAGCAAACAACGTATGAAAATAGGGGGAGGCCTGACAGTGCCAAAAGCAAAAATCAAAATGCACTAAATATGAATGTATAATCACCAGTAACTAGCTAAAAGATAACAAACATTAGAAGAGACTATACAATCAAAGTCAATAATGCCACCTAACATACTATCATGTTATAATAAAATTGCTCTAAAACAGCATTCAGAAGAGACAACTAAAAAAGAGAATGAAATGCAAATTTTAATGGATAATGCGTATTAAGTAGATTAAGGGAACCAAAATAGAGCCTTCAACATTCAAAACAAATTCAATTGCCATGTAGGATCAACAAGGTTATTCTAAACATTTGTATTTGCATCACACAAAACTCAATCCAATATTTAGTTCTTTCAACCAAGTGCATCATTAGGTCAAATATATGTTGGGTACAATAACACAATATACTTCAACTCATCTCTAATCACATGACAACTGCAATAGCAATTACACAGACCTCAATTAACACCACAACACATGAGAGGATTAATTTCGTATTTTCATTACAGAAATAAATAGACACAGGGGAGTACAACTCCAACACAGTTATAAGCATTAGATGTCATAACTTCACCAATAATGACTCTTTCCTTCGATCTCATGCAAATCACACAGCAGCTCTATTTGAGCACCAAGGCCAGCACAACAGTCTTACTGAATCATGATTTTTAACTTTTAAGTCTTGAAGCAATCTTACCAACCATTAAACATCCTGCAATCCGAGGTACTAATGCCTGCCACCTCTCTTCAGTGGATGAGAATGAATATGTTGTCTATGCTACATCAACAAAGCAATGCTGACCCAGGGAAAAAGGCAATAGCCAAATCTGCAGTTTTAAATCCAACCAATTCGAAATTGGCACCTTCAAGATAAATAAATTATT
Source organism: Stylosanthes scabra (assembly GCA_036250425.1). Taxonomy (NCBI): domain Eukaryota; kingdom Viridiplantae; phylum Streptophyta; class Magnoliopsida; order Fabales; family Fabaceae; genus Stylosanthes; species Stylosanthes scabra. The sequence continues at coordinate 180,363 of JASCZI010090638.1, read as the reverse complement.
TCAACTGACATTGTGGTTTACACATATGATCTCCCTAGACGATTTTAATTGAGGTTGGCATGGATTATTGATCAATTTCCAAACTCACGAACACTGTTTCAGGTGATCTATCTCACTTGTATGGCAACAATTGATACAACAGTTCCATAAATGGATCATACAGGCACACTAACAGGAATATCTAAATCCCTATTTTACAAAGATTCTTATCCACAATCATTCTTCAATGTTCAAGGATTTTGCATGGCAGTTTCAACTGAAGTAACAAGTTGACCTCCTAATTATAGAAAATTTCTAAAATCAACCAACTATGCATGCTTTCAAGTAGGTGCAAATAATGACATCCTTCTACATAGTATTTCTAGTAGTTCAGCTTTCTCAGAAACAACGAAACTCTAAAAGAACTGTATTCCACTATTCAATAACTCCACAGTGAAAGGTGATGTATACATCTCAGTTTTCCATTCAAATCATTGAAGAAACAAAAGTTGGTACAAATAAGACTATGGACGCAGTACTACAAGATAAAAAGCTTGCTCCAAATCAACAAAATAAACATGCAAATTGTTCGTAAATTCAATAGGAGACCCAGCTAATTCATGAGTTGTAGTTTAACATAGAGTCGTATCATAAATATTGTGCCTAAAACAAATAGCATTAACTTAGAGACAATGCAAGCTATAATCAATGAAAGAACTATTAAGCTCAACTGGTTACTAAATTACTAATATTATCTCAGTACGGGATATAGATAGATACTAAAAACAGACCTGACTCATGACTTCTTTTATCAATTCTTGAGCAATTTCAATTTGTCTGCTATCCCCAGTGACTTGAACAGTCCTTTCTTTAGAATCATCACCTTCTGGAAGATGTTGAGGTATCAACTAAACAAGGTAAAAAGAATATCAAGCTTCAAAATAATACGAAGAAATGTAAAAAAACTTGCAGTGAAATCTCAATACTATGAATCATCCACTAATCAAGCCTGAAAACTATAATACAGTAAGCAGTGCTCTTGTTAAATGAAGCATACTCTTGAACTACACAATGCCAAACTTTTAATAGATATTCAAGAGTCAAACCAAGTAGTATCAAAAGCGGTACATGGTAAACGATAACTACTACCTGGATGCGTGCCCCAGATTTTGTTTGCAGACCTTTAATTGTTTCCCCACCTCTCCCTATGATTAAGCCTACCTGCATGAATAAAAATGAAGTGTGGCCCAAAGTTGCAATATCCATCAACACATTTTAAAAAAAAAGTTTTCATAAGAACATAAATATATTATTAGTTTATCACCTTTTCATTTGGAACTTGTATCTGAATTTGTTCAGATCCCACAGTAGCTTGAGCAGGAGAGAGGCCACGAGCTACGAGGGCAGGAGACCCCCCAGCATCAGCCTGTAAAATCCCCAAAAAAGAAAATAAAGTTAGAAAATGGGAAGAAAAAAAAAAGGAAACCAACTCTTCCAATTGATTATAGCATCTAACCTCTGCAATCACAGCACTTATTAGCCTTTCTGCTTTATCTATACTTTCGGAACTTCCTATCAGTTCAACAGACCTCGTTGCAGCTTGAGGGTCTGCCTCAGCATCCCTAGTGATCTGAATCTTGGCACCAGAATTATATTGCAGGTATTTTATTGTATCACCAGCCTTTCCAATAAGTACGCCAACCTTAACACAAATGTAATACATCTTATCAACGAAACTGCTTTCAAATACTTGTATAAAAAGGTCAACTCCAAATAACAGAAGATGGGTTCCAATGAGGACGTAAGAAAACAAATATTCGTAAAAGGCATAATTAATGTCAAAGATATAATGGAGAAAATTATTAAGAAAAAGAATTAAGGAAGGTTGTGATGACTCATTATGGTAAATGACCTAGAACTTATATAAAGAAAAGCCTCAGACTCAATGCCAGAATGCAAAAAGGATAGCCAAACAGGGTTTTGAACACTAAACATGAAATACAAATCTAGCATGTAAATGAGCCAAATGTATACATATATCTACTTGAATTTGAATACCTTATTGTTAGGAACGTCAATTTTCCGGGTCGTGGTCTCAGTGTCAGTGGCATATGTAAGTTGATTTTGGCCAGGAGAAGCATCTTGCTATAAGCAAGCAAAATAAATTCCAAACAAAGAAAACAAAGTGCTTTAGAGTGAAATACAGATAGTAAAAAACATTATAATGTTTTCTTCACAACATGTATTATTAGAAGCAGCTTTGTAATCCACACCTTATCAGAGGGAATCTCCACTTTCTCTGCAGCATTATCAAATGAAACGGGTTCCTTATCCCCGGCGGTAGCATCTTGCTCGGCTGAGTCCTTAGCCGGTTCTTCAGTTTCTTTAGGAGGTTCCTCTGCCTTTTCATGCCCGTCCTCAACAGGCACCTCCTGGACCTCAGCTGGCTCCTCCCGGGCCTCAGCTGGCTCAGCAACTTCACCAGAAGCTTGTTCACTTGCAGCCACATCTGAATCATTCTTGGGCTCAGCAGGTTCACCATCCTCTGTGACAACAGCACTTTCTAAATCAACTTTTTCCACTGTTTCTTCTGCAGGTTCACGAGCGTGAGCTTGGTCCTCTTGGTGCCCATTGGCATTTGCACTAGCTGTTAAAAACACAAACATGTTCTTCGCCACATCATTAACAAATCAACAAAAAGAAATTGAAGGACAATAATTTAGTTGAAATGATAATAACATCATCAATTATAGAGATGCAGAGTCGAACGTTTGCATAAATGTGTGAGGCGCGAGAGAAAAGAGAGGAATAACGTACCTAAGTCGTCGTCAAGGCGAGGGCGCTTGTTTTCGCCGTCGTCAGAAACCACGGCATCGCCGTTGCTATCGTTAGGGTTAGATTTGGCGTTAGATTCGGTAGGCTCAGAATCGAGATCTTCGAACTTGCGTTTGCCATCGGAGGGAAGTGGACTGGCAGAAGGTGCAATAACTTCTTCCTCCGCCATTGAGCTCCGGTTTTGGGGAGAGAAGGTGATTGCTTCGAGGATTTTACAGTGACGAAAACAAATGAGAGGTTCGATGTGAGAGAAAAGAAGAAGAGAAGAGAAGAGAAGAGAAGAGAAGGGAAATGATTGGGGATATTTTGCGGGAAAAGGAAGGAGGGAGCGACTGAGTGGCTCAGACTTTAGGGTTACGACTCTGCGCTTCGCAGTTTGCACGCCACTCACCCAGACCGAGGTGGGCTAAACCCTCTTCTCTTTTTTCCATATAAAAGGGTTGGGTTCAAGGAGTACAAACAAATACGGTGTCTCGTTCTCGAGCTACACTAACTTCCGTTTTGGGCCATGTCTTTACGGTTAGGAGCCCCGAAAACATTAATGGGTCAAACAACAATGATATGGTGAGAAAAGTCTAAGAAAATCAACTGTGAAAAAATAGCAAAATCTATTTCTTGGTTCTCGCTATAAGAGCCTATTCACTTTTTTGTTGTCTAGAGCCTATTCTCTTTTTTGTTTTATTTAATTTTTGGTGTCTAGACTCTAGCCTATTCTCTTATTTGTTGTATTTTGAAAATTTTTCTATTATAAATAAAAAACTTTAATTTCTAAGAAAATTAAAAACAATTCTAATTACCTAAGAGGTCAATTTTTTGTCCCACTCTATTTTATCTAAATTATCCTTCTCAGCTTCTTTGCTCAAGTGCATCTTTAAGACCTCCAGTGAATCCTCTATTGACAAGATGATAAAAGACTCAATGAGAAACTGCATGACAGCACCCAATGCAGGGGAGAAACAGTGTCTTCGATAGGTGATGAACATGAACATGATCAACATCAACTTTGTAACTTCGTTTTGGGGCGTGGGCGTGACATTACCTTTGGGAGTACCAAGACCGTTAACGGGTCAATAAAGAATGTGATGGTGAATAAAGCCAAGGGATCAATGGTGGAAGAGTGATGAAATATATTTCTTACCATAAGAGCTTGTTTCCTTACATGATGTATTACTATCAAAAACAGATGTTTATCATTCTTAGTTTTGTTTCGATTTCATTAGAATGGCAAGGTCAACTATTTCATTGTGGGAAAAAATTCTCTGAAGTTATTAATCACTATAAAAAAAATAATGCTCTTAATCACCTTTGAAACTTTTATTACTTGTAAATTCTATCATCTTAATTTAAAAGTGATTAAAGCTTACTTTTTCTATAAAGTGATTAACAATACTGGATTAAACATCAATTGGAATCCTATATATTAATTCAACGATTCAAGTACAAAATAATTGGTAGATTCACCTCAGAGCCTACCAGGCAGACTATCATCTCTGTACTGACCTGTCCTACTATACATTTGGAAATTGGAAGGAACTCTTATCCACAAGAAATGGTTAGAAACTGGATATGTTTTTACGCATAGCAATTAGCAAACTGCCGGCCACCTTTTTCCATGTAACTCAGTAATATAAAGGTACCACATAGTTGATGTCTGTACTGGTGAAGAACATCAAATATGTGAACTATATCAAAAGTGTTTTCTTCCAATGAAAAAGCAAATTGCAATTCATGCGGTGATTGGATCAGGGTCCTTAGCTGTCTCAGCACATTCAGTTGGACTTGTGCCTTTAAATGATGAAGGAGAACACTTTGGAGAAGAATTACGGTTCATTGAACTTGTAAGTTCTTCCACAAGCAGTGTCCGGATTTTCGCTCTCAAACTGGATGCTTCCGAAGGTTTGAACCACTGCTTGCCGAACTGCAAATTGACAAATATATATCGATAACGTTAAAAATTATAAATAAGATCTTCTCATTCAACTATTCAAATAACGAGAGGGGGGGGGGGGAGGGGGGGGGAGAGATGACCAAAACTAATTACCATAGCCAAATCTTTCTTTTTGAGTCTTTCTGGTGCCTCTTCAATGAAACGTTGAATAAAGTACAATACAAAAAGACCACAATCATAATCATTCCTTTGTTGGGGAACCTGGTGCAAAAGACACGCATAATGAGTAGAAACAAGATTAAATCGTATAATCATCCTCAAACAACTACTACAAACACATTATGCTAGATTACAGCACATAAATTTACCGTGATAATTTGTGTTTCAATTCGACGGGAAAGGCAATTCCATATCCTGTCTGAAATTGAAACATCTGATGACACACGTTCCTTATCCAAATACTTCTTTTCTTCCATCAAAAAACTACAAAGCATAATTTCACTACATTAACTTCGATATTTGAATAGTAAAAAAGGGACTAACAAAGCAAGTTAAACTGGATTGTGTTTCGACCTAGTCAAATGGCCTGGTTACCAGCCCTAGGACCAAACACAATAAATCAAGAAATTTTTACCCAGGTAATTTGACTTAATTTCTCATACCCACCAAACATACTACCCAACAGGTTTGGCCGGATATGGCTTTCAAGTTCAGTTGTTACCAGCACATAAGAAAGTCTACCTACTTGTAACATAGGATGGTAGTGAAGACATAGGATAGTCGCATGATATGTTTAAGAACCAAAAACCAGGCACGAATGAACTAGATATGTCACATATATGGGATATAATAAGTCAAGTGCTACTTCATCCTAACCTTTTGATGTTATCAAATAGTGGTCTGCTAGAGTGAAGACTCAGAGAATCCAGATGAAGTATGATTGGGCCTGATTCATCACCTTTATCCGGGATACAAATAATGATCAAGCTCCAATGAAGACTGCACAACAACAGCAACAAAGTCTTATCTCACTAGGTGGAATTGGCAATACACATTAAAGAATAAGAATAAAAATGACCCTGTTGCCAATATAAAATTGGACATGAAGTGCATACATAGTAGCAATAACTAAAATTTACAATTAAATAACCCATATTCTTCATTTGTTCTTTCTTATTAGTATTTCTTCCCCCCACTATTTCTTCTAACAAGAAGACTATATAAGGTGGAAGAGACATAAAACACATCAAAGAAAAACTAACTATAGAGCATATCAGCCCCTTATTTTAGTGGGACAAGACATAGTTGTTGTAGTTTCAAGTCAAAGTAAAATGTTAATGAGGTGACATTACAGCTCAAGTATTAAATATATTTCTTGACTACTAAGGGAAAAACTTACTCCTCGTGTATTGGAATCAAAACATAGGCTTTCTGAAATATATTTACACCCTTCCACCACCTTCTGAATTTAACAAAGAATGATCCTCTGTCACTTTCCTATATCATTTAATGGAAAATGAATTAGAGCATATACTAAATAAACAATGGGAAGAGTATCTGAGGAATGCAAGGGAGAGACATTAACTTCAATGACAAAAGCATCTTTGAAATAAAAGACAATTGTAAGTTTTGAAAGTAAAGGAAAAGAAAATAGGCAACTTCCGTGACAAATTATCATTCATTATTTGCCCCATGAATTGCTTGTTTGCAAAAAATGTTAAAAGGGACTTGGACGCATTTTGTCTCTTACACACCCCCTCACACAAAAAAAGCCTATAATCTTGAATGCAAATAATACCCAAACCACCTCCCTTAGACTGAAATTTAACTGTTAATAAGAAGAATAATTACACCTATTATTCACTTTTTTCTCTAAAATGTATTCTAACTAATTACTATTAAATATCCCACTCAAATTTCGAGATTACATTTCCCATAGACAACTTCACGTCTTCTAGCATAGAAGGAACCAGTGCAAAAAAATAAACCAATTGCAAAAGGGTTGTGATACAAGTGCATATTTTATGCTGCCCGAGAAATGTTCTTGGATCAGTCATTTACATTTGTATAATAATGAGTTAAATGTATCCTTCAATACTATCAAGCAAAAATATATTTAATAACATAAGTTAAACAACAACACTAATACGTAATCAACTATTAGTCAAACCAGCAGCCAGTAAAGGGTATATCATTTAACAATTAAGAATATCATGATTTTAAACATCTATAGTCTACTTACTTGCAAAGAATAAGAAAACTAATTGCCATGCATACACATCATGTGCATAAACATAATACATTACCTTAACTGAAACAGCCTCCTGAAGCTTCTTGTAGAAATATGTATTGAAAAAATGATACTCAGATAATGATCTATCTGCCAAAGATGCTTGTTGCTTCAAATATCTAGCAACGTATAATACCATAAGTAGAGATATTAAAAGCCAACATCATAACGTGGTAGAGTCATCCAAAAGGTCAAAACATCAAACCAGTAGTTATGACAGGTAGACAACTTGGGTGTTATATTTGGCTAAGCATAGCCCATATCCACACACACACACACAAAAACTGAACTTAAAGGCTAAATACCTTCCGTAGTAAAAAGAAGTATTATTTCAGTTCTAAATTAATATTTTAGGAAACAACAAAAATATCAATCCTCTTCAACATCCCATAAAATATGCAACGATTTGCTCTATCCATATACATCCCCACCAAATCACAAATCCAATGACTTTTAGTTAACAACAGAAACAAAACACAAACTGCATATTTCACTTCAAAACAAAAAGAAGAATACTCAAATGAACTATTTTGGAAAAATTGAGAAAAAGTACAAATAAACTTACCGTATGTAAAAATTCATAATAGTTGAAGTCAAATAGGCTTCAGGAGCAAGGCAATCTATGTCTGAGTAACAAATTTCAACAGACTCTGGATCGTCACTGGGCCATCACAAAGTTAAGTTTAAAGGTCATACAAGAAAAATGTGGATCTAAACAATAATGGTTAAAGTACAAAGTTCTATCCTTTCTAGTACCTTGATGGGTAATACATCTTAGCATCTTCCGCACTGAAAAGCAGCACATACAAATGAGATAAAATGACAAATTTCATAGGCATATAGCAGAAGATGAAATGTATAAATATATAAACAATTAAAACCAATCATATTCCCTTACCATTCAGCAAGTTTTTTTTCTTGCTCTGTCTTCTCTAGCACATAAGGTTCATCATCATCATCATCAAGGACAATGGTTTGACCCTGTTTAAGACATGTTATATATAACACATCACAAATCAATTATTAGTGAAGCTAAAGTTGTCTTTGATTATCAATACACTACGAATCAAACTGTGGGTTCTAACATAATAATTCTAACTGCCTAAGGTGAACGGATATATGCAACAGTTTTTTAATATAAAATATAAATAATGAATAACATATTATAAATATACCTTCTTGGACCTTGAGTCATCTGATTGAATTGCCTGTGTAGTTTCCTTGCTACCAGGAAGGAAAAAATCAAATTAGAACACAACAAACAAATTCATTCATTTGAAAACTCCCAGTTAGAAACATGAATAGCAAATCATATATGCAACATCTTCAGCTCAGGTAGTAAACGGGTGAAGAGAAAACCATATCAATATTAGTGGCTTACTCAACTATTAGTCTATTAATGATCTAGCCTTGACTATTCAACAATCATTGGAAGCATGTAACCTAGCATACATTTTAATAGGAAAAAATTGCCAAGATCAACTAGAAAAGCTTGGCCCCACCTGAGGGATGAGTATCAGGTTCTCCAGATCATGAGTTTAAACTACATAGGAAGCAGATGAAAGCAAAAAAAATAAAAATAAAAAAAGGGACAAGGAGAAGCTTAGTCCCCCAAGAAGACACCTGAGAGATTGAATATCAGGTTCTCCAGATCAAGAGTTTACATAACATAGGAAGCGAATGCAAAAACTTTTTTTTAAAAAAAAAAAAAAAACAAGGACAAGGAGACAAAATGATTTCAGATGAAACCGATTACCTTTCTTCATCTAGCCCAAATTTGTATTGGGCATGACCCGAATACAGAATGGCAAAGCAGCCCACACAACATTATCCTTACAAACTATAGAATACCCCTGGGTAAATTTAAGTGAAATTGGCATATACTAGGGGGCAAAATGCAGTACTAGAGATGCAAAGGATACATGTCATGTTAATTAGCAGTGGTAAAATGACTAGGGTTGGAATGAAAAACAGTAAAGGGAGACATTCTTCTCTTACACTTCCGGAGCAAAGCATCTTGGCAGTTTTTTCCCGAGGTTCGCTGCAGATATACTGGAAGTTGCTCTGGATTTTTTATCATATTTAAAAGCATCACGTTTGGAAAGGTTGGTAGGGCTTTGAAATTGCTCATGTCTAGAAGATGATCTAAGCCTCCTTCCTCCTTTAGATTCTACGCTGTCTTTAATTGTTTGGTTATTGCAATGTCTGAAATTTGAAGTCTTTTTTCCAGATGTTTCAACCATCATACAATCAGTCTGCTTAACAAATTATAGTCAAACCAGGTACTGACAAAATGGAGTGCTTTACAAATGATGCAAAGGACCTTACATTAACTCCATCCAATTTCTTAGTAAAACAAGAAGCAAATGAGGGTTGAATGGGCACTTCAGATGAGATACTCTTCTGTATCAGGTCACCAAACACACCTTCAAAAACATTCAGTTTCTCGGTAAATCACAAACAAATAATTCAGTCACATGTCACCGCATATTTTACAGATATATCACACCTATCATTAAGCATCCAGTGTCCAAATTGATAATCTGATATAAAAACTTTGACCATACCGAATATGCTTTACTACACCTTAACCAAATAGTGAATATGCTTTACTACACCTTAACCAAATAATGCAAAGCCATGACATAATGCCCCAGTAACAATTAAACTTCACTCAAAGACTATTTTCAATCGCCACCTACTATTAGCAACGATTAGGCTCTAAGAGGTTAAGCTGAGAGTTACTTAACAGGTAATGCTACAAGATTGATGCAACCAAAAGAGAAACGGAAACCTCACCGACGTCACTTGAGCCAGTAGCATCTCTCGGTTTATCATCAACATCAACAACTTCCTGTTCTACAAAGGAAAACCGAAAATCAAACAAAACAAAACTGAACTTCGAAAAAAAGTCCTTCAACATCAATAAACCACATTAATTTACAGCACAAAGCTCCTTTAAGCGAAAGCCTGGTCAAAACCAATGCCTCACGCAACACATAACACACAATTTAAAAAATAAAATAAAATAAGTATCCAGAAAAAGAAAGAAAATGCATTTTTTCTTTGTATATTAAGAGGCAAACCTGGATAGGTGGCGCCATTTTCCGGCGAGCTAGCTCCGCCTCGTGTCGCGCGATGATGGCGCGAAGCTTGGCACCTCCATCATTCAATGTGGATTTGAACTTACTCAAGGTGCTCTTCTTACTCTGAATGCTTTCCCTGAGTTCGTAGTCGCTGAGGCATCTAAGCTCGTAGTCGGGGGAGTTGGGATTAGCGGAGGCCATAGGTTTGACAACGATCTCCGGCGGCGGTGCGTCGGCGTGGGAGGAGAGAAGAGCGTCCCAATCAAGGTCGAGACGGCGCTTCTTCTGCGAATTAGAGTTAGGTTCGCGTTGTTGGTCCATTCATTTGATGTTTTTGACACTCAGTGATTTACTAGCGAGTGAGGGAATGAAGGGTATTATTGGAATGATGAAGAATCCCTAATAAAATTGGAAGAAGGGAAACAATGGCGGAGGATCCATTTTACGGTGTGATGCGGTGGCCTGCTCTGCTGTGCTAGGGTGGCACGGTGTATCCACTCCCTCGTTTTCAGAAACGGGGGTGAATTGTGGGCTGAAATATTTGAGGCGAGACAAAATTAGACACAGGATGTTTTACACTATTCCTCGATGCTTCGATGAGCCAGCAAGAAACCCTTAAATATAACTTAAATTTATGGTGGATTAATTTTTGACTCTTTAAACTACGATGCGTTTATTTTTAAGTACTGGGACAGGTTGGAAGATTAAGATGATTGGAACTAAAATTTTAGTCTCAGTATCTCCGCATTGAATGGACTGAGAATTAGGACTGAAATTTTAATAATATTTTTTATTTAAATACCCTCAATGAATATTATAATTTTCAATACTAATCTTTATTTTTCTCCATTAACTTAGTTTAATATCTATCTCTCAATCTCTATCTCTAATTAATTTTAAAACAAATATAATACAAAAACTTATTTTAGGCTCCTAGTCTCACTCTCTCAAAGAGAGGGAGATGATTGGAAACAAAACAAAGTATTCAATAATAATCTTTAGTCCTAAACTAAAACTCTACCAAAGAGGGTTTGGTGTAGATTTTCTTTTTCATAATGATAAATATAACTATCCAATAATTTCATTGGTCAATTTAATATCACTATTTTAACTTATTTATACTTTATTATTTTAAATAATCTATTTTATGTTATTTTAGATGATTTTTTTATGTATTTCTTTTCAATTGGTTAATTCATTAATTGTTACTTCATATTTTATTAATTAGCTAATACTATTCTATTTTAAAATACCTTTTATTATATAATTTATAAAAACTATTTTGTTAAAATTAAAAACTAAACTTATAGTCTTTTGATTAGTAAACAATTTGAAAAATAAACTTGAAGTATAAGGGCTCATCCTAAAAAAGCTTCTAAATAAATTATTTTGTATTTAATATTTTTATTATAGAAATGAGTTTTTTTAATAAAGCAAACTGATAACTAGCTTTGGAGAGTAGTAATTTTTTTTTTATCAATTATCTATAAGTTCTTTAAATAACTTTTTGGCTTCGTTTCTTTGAGGTAAAGTGAAAAAGAAAAGAAAAAAGAGAGACTCCTACTAATTTATATTGTTTGATTGCTAGAAATAAAATAGAAAAAAAAAAAGTGTATAGAAAAAATGAAAAACATGGTGCCGTGGGACTCATGTAATTTATTTTCTCTCATTGTAAATAGAAATGAAAGAAAAATTGATTTTGCTTTATCCAAATAACTAAACTATGTTTGAAGTAAATAAGAAGAAAATAAGTGGAGATGAAGCATGAAAGTAGAATGAAAATTTAGGGTCTATTTGATTAGAAAATAAAAATATAAATCAAAAGACATTCTTATTTTTACGAGTTCAAGTATAATTTACTTACCATTTTATTATTATTATTATTATTATTATTATTATTATTTGTTTAAGATAAGGCTCAAACTTAAAAAACTTCTTATAACGGAAAAATGTAATATCATATAAGGCCGTATTTATTTCTGGTGGATAAGATACTGAGACATAGATATTGATGGAATATAAATCTATTTAGTGACAGAAATATGTATACTGAACACATTGTCTCTGGCCCAATTTCCATTGTCTCTGTGTTCATTTTTAAACGAAGGGATTGACACATGATTTTTTTATTAAAAAAATCATTTTACTCACAAAATTGTTTATTATTCTAATATTATTTTTTTTAAATGATAAAAATATTATTATATTAAAATTTAGCTTTGTCTATGTATGTCCTGTACATCATTGTCAAACACACCACGAAGACATTAAGTTTTAGTATCTATATTCTACTGTCTTTATTCTCGTGTCTTGTTATGTCATGTTCTTATAAACAAACGCAGCCTAAGTTACAGCTTATCAGCACTTATCCTTTTAATTAATCTCAAATATATTATTATTATTATTATTATTCACATTTAATTTATAAAAATATGAAATTAAAAGACATATTATTCCCAATTAAGACACTAATTTATATAAAGAGTAATCCATCGACTAGAAAAAATGATAAATTAATCTTTTATCTTTTAATTATGGGGCAAACAAGTCTATCACATTTATTAAATATATAATTATTCTTGATCTAATGGAGATTTGTAATTTGAAGAACTAATTTAATTATTTTAAAAAGTTAAGAATTATTTAGGGAACGATAGAAATTTCAAAAATTTAATTAGTTTATATTTTTGTTATTTTAAGATATCAAGTTAAAGGAAAATCTCATTAAGGTATAACTTATGAAAATTAAATAAATTTAACCTAACTTTTGAAAATTAGGGTATAGACATAGACCTTTAAAGTTTAAAATGGCCCTTATTAGTCTAATGCTCGATAATATTTTATTTTATTAGGTTTTAAATGATTTACTTATCTATGATAATTCTATTTTTTCTAAATTTTAGATGATATAATTTTCATAAGAAAAAAAATTAATTATTGACTAACTTTTTTTCTATTGTTATGTGATTAATACCAAAAAAAGAAATTTTAAAATTATTTTTATATAATTTTTTTTATTTTGATCATTAAATAATAAATTAAAAAGTAATACATTAATTAAAAAAATGCAATCAATAATTTAAATTTAACATCTTATTTTTTAAAATTTTAAATGTTCTGTTTATAAAAGAATATTCATAAAAATATATTTATATTTAATTTTTCGTAAAATTTTTATTATATGAAGGACGTGCTATACTTCTATTTATATATTTCTTTTAGAATTAATTTATTCATTGATTGATTAATTAAAAAAATATTAGTTGGTAGTTTTACTTTTCACCCCATCAACAAATACGGCCTATGTTATGTGACCTTGAAAGGGGAATCAGGTAGGGAAGCACCCACCAAAAGGAGAATGATCTTTTATCCAATAACCGTCCTTATACCCCACGCCCGCTGCATCACCAAGAAAAGCATCAATCACTCCTCACTCCTCATCGAAACATCGTCATTGCGAACACCGCGACGCAGCAGATTACACACCAACACAGCCCTCCACAGCTTTTAACTAGAAAGTAGAAACTACACACAAAAGCTCTCTCTGCCTAGGGCACGGCACGGAATACAGCAAACCAAAATCATCACTACAGGCATTGAAATTTTCATTTTTCAATCAACACAAAAACAATAATAATAACTGAATTCCAAACAAAATTCACATAACCAAATCTCACAATCTTCTTCTTCTTCTTCTTGTTCCCATGGCGGATCCTGCCTCTTCTCCCGCCGTAACCCTAGAACATAAACCACAGCACACTGAATCACAACCCGATCCAGCTCCACCTTCCACATCCATATCGCAATCTCCGGCTCCCGCAAACCCTAATCCCAATCCGACTCTGCTCTCCGCGCCACTGCCTCCGCCGCCGTTGCAGCAGCACCATCCCACCTTCTCCTATGCGCCGCCTCAGGTCTCCGCTGGAGCTCCCTTCGCACCTCCCACCGCGCCCTCCTTCAGGCCGCTGCCTCCCCAGGCGCCGCAGTTCTCCCCGCTGCCAAATCCAGCCGGAGGCGCCGCTCCGCCGAGCCTTGCATACCAGAATCCGTCGATTCCACCTCCTGGTGTTAGCTCTGCGGCTGCAATGGCTCCCGGCGTTGCCACTGCTGCCGGTGGCGTTGCGGTTCCGGTGTCTGTGCCGCAGATGCAGCCGATGATGTCATATCAGGTTCCTCCCGGTCAGCCCGCCATCCCAACCCTGAGACCGCCCTACGTGATGTCAAATGGTTACGCCGCCATCCCTGGTGCGCCTCAAGCGGCTGTGCCTCCTGCCGGTGGGTTTTGTTGCTTTCATAGTTCAACTTTTTATCATTGTTAATTGCTCAATTATTATTATTTGTTGTTGATATTTTGTGATTATGCGTGTTCGTGCATTTAGTGCTTGTTCCGAATCGTTGATGTCAATGTGATTTGTTTTGGCTTGCGTTAAGCATTGATACTTAGTAGTACTTTACTAGCACTTTGAAATGTAAGGAGGCTGTTGACTGTTTCAGTAAAAGACAAGGAAAAGAAAACCCTTTTTTTTTACTGGTACATCTTATAATAATTCAGGATTTCGTAGTGTGGGAAGAGTTTGTTTCAGAAGGATTGGGGAGGGATTAAGAAAAGTTGTTGTTGGTCGACAAAGGGGTATCGATGACAGGATGTTTTCTCCTACAGTGTCTTGACTCTCTCGATTGAATTCGGTGAGAAAGGTTGGGAGGCTTCATATTGCTTACAGACCTACATCTACAACAGTACAACTCGTTTACTTTTGGTATGCGCATGTTTGCCAGGTTTCTTGCTTTGTCTTTACTAAAATTGGAAATGAAAGTTTACAAAAGAGTGATAATAAGTAATACCAATGGGAAAACTAATATTTGTTGTTCTGTCGATCTAAATAATATATAGTTGTGTCATGCTCATTTTAGTAGGCTACTTTGTGCTAGTTGTAAGAGTACTTTCCCTTCAATGGTTTTATGAATTCCAGAAGTCGACCATGTTTGCAACTGAATGCACGTTGGCCTTGTGTGCTAAGGTATTGCAATCTTTTCAATTCTCTATCTTTCCTCTATTGCACTTTCATTTTCCATTTTTAATTGTGCAACATATAGGTTCTATATATATAGTTTTTAAAAAGAAAGAAAGAAAACTTAGAATTCAACTAGAATTTATTCTTATTTAAACCAAGATTACATGAGATGAGGATAGTCTCATGTCACACATGTGCTTTGGTTGATGAGATAGTTTGAGAAGCCCACTATATTACAAGTGATCTGGAAAAGGTAAGTGCTTTCTACATAACCGTGAATTTCAAACTCGATAGTATTTCTTAATGTTTTCTTCAGGTTGTCATTTCAGCTGGTGATTGTTGGCTGTGCTGCCATCTCTATTATGCTTTTGATGTGTGGTAACAGTATTCCATTGTTCTTGTCGCATTTTCCCACATACATCCGTAGTGTTGTATTGACTAGGTTATAATGTACATCCATTTATGACTCTCTCTAATATATTTGCATAGATATTTTTGTATATCTGTACAGGTATGCCTCGTTATCCTCCTCCATATGGAACTATGGTTCGTCCTATATATCCTCCTCGAGTACCTGGAGCGGTTAATATTCTTCCAGTATCACGTCCCCTTGTTGCAGGGGTACCTCCAGTTCGCCCTATTATTCCTCCTGTTGTCAGACCTGTGGTTGCTCCTAGTGTGACTCCAGCTGAGAAGCCACAAATCACGGTTTACGTCGGCAAGATTGCACCTACTGTGGAAAATGATTTCATGCTTTCTATTCTTCAGGTAAGTTTGTGACTATTTTGTCCTTGTTTGTGTATGGAGAGTGGAACCCCTTTTTTTTTGTATACTCTCTCCGACGTTTAAACTACAGCGTTTACTAAGACAATATAGTTTCTATGAAGTTATGTGGACCAGTTAAGAGCTGGAAACGTCCTCAGGATTTATCAAATGGAACGCCTAAAAGCTTTGGCTTTTGTGAGTTTGAGACTGATGAAGGGGTTCTTCGTGCCTTGCGTCTGCTTACTAAATTAAATATTGATGGGCAAGAGCTAATGGTATGTCTTCATTCTCATAGCACTACCTCTATGTATTGCTTTTGTATCTGCATTAATCTTGTTATCAAGTTACTTGATATTTTCTGTCACTGAAGAATAAAGAGTTAACTGGGTATTGTATTTGTTATTATCCAAATGTTCCTGTAATCCTTTTGCTTTCACAAGAGTTGTGGTTCTCTAAAAGAAATGCACTTGTGCTTCACTATCTTCCATATTTTTTTTATTGGTTCTATTCCTGAGTCATGCATCCTTTTATATTTGGTTTACACTTGACAGCTGAACATCAATGAAACCACAAAAGAACATCTGAAGCAGTATGTTGTGAAAAAAACTGAAGATTCAAAGAAAAAAGAAACTCAGTTAGCAGGTGCCGAAAAAGATGGTGAAGGTGCACAACCTCCTGATGGTGATGGGAAATCTGATGCAGAGGATTCAAAGAAAGAGGATAATGATTCACAAAACAAGGAATCCCTTGATTTTGCTACCTTTGGCATCGTCACTGATGATGATAGGGAAGCTGATCGAGAGGCTTCGGAAAAGATTACAAACATGATAGAGGAGAGGTTGAAAACAAGACCTTTGCCTCCACCTCCACCTCCTGCACAGACACCTGGTGATGGCGCTGCAATAACTTCAGAACAACCAGCTAAAACAAGGGATGGAGATTCTGATGAGGCTATGGGGAGGAACGGTAAGCTTTAATTGTAGACAGAAGTCGCTTTCGTTAACTATTGTTTGTTGATACATCAAGCTCATATTTTATCGATGGGATACATTGTCCTCTGCAGTTCTTTCTTTTATTGCCTTTTCCCCCTTAAGAAAAAAACTATTCAGGAGCTTATTGTTCATTTTTTGTAGAAGGAAATGAAGATAAAAGTGAAAAAGATGCAAACAGTGATATCAAACAAACTAGTGAACATGATAAGCCTGAGACCCCTGATAGAAGGCACGACAGGAAAAGTAGAGAGAGGGACCGAGATAGGGAACTAAAACGGGAGAAAGACAGAGAGCTTGAAAGATATGAACGAGAAGCAGAGAGGGAACGTGTTAGGAAAGAAAGGGAACAAAGAAGGAGGATTGAGGATGCTGAACGTCAGTATGAATCATGTTTGAAAGAGTGGGAGTATCGAGAAAGAGAGAAAGAGAAAGAACGCCAGTATGAAAAAGATAAGGAAAAGGAAAGAGAACGCAAACGGAGAAAGGAGATACTATATGATGAAGAAGATGAA
>JASCZI010090638.1:149228-162945 GCA_036250425.1 Stylosanthes scabra | reverse complement strand
AGAGAAAGAAGAGATTGCGTGAAAAGGAAGACGACTTGATTGACAGACAAAGAGAAGAGGAAGAAATTGCTGAGGCCAAGAAGAAGGCAGAGGAGGATCAGCAACGTCAACAGCAGAGAGATGCGCTGAAACTGTTATCTGACCATGCTATAAATGGTGGTGAAAAAGCCATGGCCACTGAAGAGGCTGCCAATGAAGTAAAAAATGATGTTACCGAACACAATAGTGCAGTTGATTATAGTCATGAAAGCCATATAGGTAATTTTTGTAAGGCTTATTCTCTGTTATTTCCTTTCCTCGTTGTATTAACAATCAGATGTTTTACATGGCAGGTGATGCCAATTCACTAAACGCTATGAATGATGAATCAGCCATGGCATCTGTCTCAGAAAATGATGCACGATCAAGTGGGAATGCTCCCGCTAAGAAGTTGGGATTTGGTCTAGTTGGGTCTGGAAAAAGAACAACTGTCCCTTCTGTTTTCCACGAGGAGGAGGATGACGATGCACACAAGGACAAAAAAATGAGGCCTTTAGTTCCAATTGATTATTCAACTGAGGAACTGCAAGCTGTTCAACCAACTCCTTCTGGGCCAACACCACCAAATTTGGCAGCTGCTGCAGAATTTGCAAAGCGTATATCCAATGCCAATCTGAAAGAAGAGAAGCTTGATGGAGAACGAGATAGAAGTAAGCGTTCAAGTGAGAAGTCTAATCACCGGGACAGAGACAAGAGTGATGAAGATGGCACCCACAACAGAGATGACCACAAGGAGAAAACTGACCGTGACAGAGATCGAGATCATGGATTGGAAAAAGTGAAGACTTCGGATAACAAGAGACTCTTGGATGCAAAACAGTTAATTGATATGATACCAAAGACCAAGGAGGAGCTGTTCTCGTATGAGATAAACTGGGCAGTGTATGACAAGGTATGTGATCCTTAACTGTGGATGTATTTTGGACTTGTACAACTACTTGCTCTTGATATATCTGGAAGAAAGGTTGAGCATATTCTGGTTTCTTAGAGTATATTTTTGGCATTCAGTAATTGAGGGCACCATATGAAGTGTTTTTAAAACTTGTGAAGATTCTTCATAGTCTATTTTGTGCAATTATTTTTTAATTTTAAAATATTAATAACTGGATAGAGTGCACAATGGATAGAGAGGAGCCCTAGACGATACTTTTTAGGATCAGGAAATTTTCTGGATTTTTTGTGCTGATTGAGTTGAAGATTTCTTACATATTCATTGTCATTTATATTTTGGTGGTTTGTGTTGTTAGCCGAGAAGAAAATATAAAGTTCATTTTCCTCTATATTGTTGACTTTATATCTATATATTTTTTCAGCATCAGTTGCACGATAGGATGAGGCCATGGATTTCAAAGAAGATCGAAGAGTTTTTGGGAGAAGAAGAAAATACATTGATAGATTACATTGTTGCCAGTACAGTAGAACATGTGAAGGCATCCGAGATGCTATCACGTCTTCAAATGATTTTAGATGAAGAAGCTGAAATGTTTGTTCTCAAGATGTGGAGGATGCTTATCTTTGAAATTAAAAAGGTAGAGACAGGGCTTGCTTTGAGGTCAAAATGATGATTTCTGGCAGGATATTGGGTTTAGAGTTCTGCTGGATTGAGATTTTTACCACCGTCCCCATGTCTTCATCCTAAATTGTAAATTGATTGCTTGACCGATTAGCCATAAACAATGTAATGTAATTTTTTCAGTCTGTACTGCTCCAAGGATCAATTAGGTTTTTGGATAAATTCGTTTCCTTTAATGAAAAAGGCTACACTTTTTGTCCTGTTGAGAATAGTATAAAAGTTAGAACTTAGGTGATGACCGTTTTTCTTGTTTGTCAATTGAACGGTGCTTATTCCTTAGCAGCATGAGGTAATGGGGTGTCACCCTAACTTCAAAATGATCTCAAACTCTGGACAGGTTTTTCGAATTACCCGAAGACACTAGTTATATATATTTATACAAATATTTAGTTAAAATAGAACTTGATTGTTATGCAAATCAAATCAAATCAAATACTAGTGTAGCTTATTTGGTGTACATGTAATATGGAACAAAATATACAACAGGAGAGTAAAGAAGAGAAGGGTGTAATCACAATATTATATTTTATATTTTTGGATAAATTTATCATACTAACTTAATCTTCTATAGTTAGACTTATTTGCATTCAAATCTTTTACTATGTATTCTTCGAGAGAAAGTTTAGGGAGCCATATTGGCTAATAGGCTTTTTCTTTCTTTTCTCTTTTTTTTTTACCATCCATTATTTCCCCAATTACACTTATTGGCTTCCTATTGATTTCATAATGTTGGTTCCGTAACATTACTCATTGTTTAAACTTAGTTTAACCGAAATTAGCTTACCACATATGCCTTTTAATAAGTCACCAAAAAAAAAAATATGCTTTTTAATAATAATAATGAAATTGATTCCAATGCATGATAAACAACCGGCATTTCTTGTTCCATATGGAAATGTAACAAGCACATATACGCGTAGCTGAAAATAGAAATGTTACATAAATTCCAAAGGCAGAAAGCGGCAGGTTGAAAAGTACATAAATTTTTTTTTGCTAAATAGAGGAAAACATAATAAGGACCCCCTTGAAGCCATTTGCTCAATTCTCATGCCCTTTTAATTTAAGTTCACATATTCCAAACTCCAAAGTAGTCTCTCATGCCACCTACTCTTAACGTATTTAACTTTTATATATTGGTTTCATCTAAAAAGTGTCACAATGTTTGACATTTTCATAGTTTAGTATTAGTAACCATTTATTGTTTACATCGAATTCATCATGCAGACCATGTTAGATTTCTCATCAAGCTCTAATGTAATCATGTTTCAATGGAAAGGGTTCTTGCTTTTATTCAATACCTTTATTCTTTTGTGTTCTCAATCTTATTCTGCCAGCAGAGGTTGTGTCCTTAACATTGAATATTCTTCAACCTTGAATAACTCAGACTGTGAACGTCATCAGAGTTGGGGAGGATTCATCAGTAGCTGTTGTGAACCACTTTTTGATGATTACCTTTATGCCTTGGGGCTTCATGCCAACAAAACTGGAAACATATTCTTGAACTCCTCAGAGCAAGAAAACTGCTTCGTGTCGTCGGAGAATTTCAAGCTCTGCGGCGAGGTCAAGAAGTTGACAAGGGGAACCGGCGGTTGCTCTGATTACACTGTCATTGATGTCACCAACAAGCTTGGTGAAAATTTAAGGAGATTAGATGAAGAGTGTATGAATGGCAAGCCAAATGGAAACTGCAGTTCATGCTTGGAATCATGGGAAGATATAGTTGTAAGATCGGAGAGTTTCAGTGATGATGTTTGCAGGTTTGCTGTTCTAATCTCAATGACAAGCAGCAAAATTTATGATAGAGAATCAATCCAGAAAGTTTATAACTGTATAGGGGGGAACACCATTTCTGCAGGTGAGGTCTTAAAACTATAATTTGATAGAAACTAATGCAATGATTTTAAAACTCAAACTATAATGTTTATAGACTTAATATGCATGTTGATGAACCTCTCACAGATAAGCAAGAAGTAGAAGCAAGGGAGGGAAATTCTAAGCCAGGTACCTATTTTCCAGTAACTATCATATACATATGAGACATAAGTTCTCTCAGATTCATAACAAAATTACTTTCTGAGTCATAGTAGATTATGTTAAAGGATATGATGACTACAGGTCTCAAGATTCTAGCCTTTGCTTTAACTGGAGTCATAGTAGTAGCAGTACTTCTTGCAGCACTTGCATTTTCTGTTAGAAGAAAAAGAGGTGCTAAAATCCCCACATTACTAGAAGGTACTCATGAAGAAACAGCCTTTGAAATTTTCTCTTATGCTCTTGAAACTCCTATTTCTGTATCTCTTATTTCAGTATTTGACATCATGATATGATCTAATTCAGATTATGAGGACTCAGCATCACTTAAAATAACTTTGAAGGATGTTTATGTAGCCACTAACAATCTCTGCGCCGCGAATTTCATTGGCCAAGGTGCAGCAGGTAAGAATATTAAGCTGAGATAATAGTATTCATAAATGAAAAAATCTGTAAAATGAATTAAAAAAATTCTCCTTTTCTCTTTTTTCTTTATTTCCAGGGAAAGTGTATAAAGGCATACTCTCCAATGGTCTACATGTTGCAGTGAAGCATATTACCAATGAAAGTTACATGGAAACATTTGTGAGAGAAGTGAAAAGCCTTTCCCATGTTAAACATCCGAACCTTGTTGCGCTGCTCGGATACTGCGAAAACAATGAATCCGAATGCTTCCTAGTCTATGAACTGTGCAACAATGGAAGCCTCTCACATTGGCTATTTGGTATTAATTTTTCCTCGTAGTCTAAGCTTCCTCTGTCCATAGAAGTTCTTGAAGTGATTAGTTAACTGTGACAGACTATGACAAAGTTCTTTCATGGATTCAAAGACTAGAGATTGCTGTTGATAGTGCAAGAGGCCTTAAGTTTCTCCAGACCTACCCAGGTGGCTGCATTGTTCACCGTGATATAAAGGTATGCAAATACAATAGTCTCATGTTTCTTGTTGGATCAAGTAATTAGAACTGGAACAAAAGCTTATATCTGTTTGAATCTTTTGCAATGTATGGTTTATTATTATCAGCCAGCAAACATTCTTCTTGATGGCGATTTCCAAGCAAAACTTTCAGACTTTGGATTGTCTAAGGTTATGGATATTGGACAATCCTATGTGAGCTCAGAAGTAAGAGGAACATTTGGGTATATAGATCCTGAGTATAGGACAAATCACCATGTGAATGCCTCTGGAGATGTTTATAGCTTTGGCATAGTGTTGTTGCAACTTCTATCAGGACAAAGAGTCCTTGACACCAATTTCCATAGACCAATGTCACTCAGTAAAATGGTGAGAAATGACATTTTTTATAAGGTGGATACTCAGGTGCAGTTAACTTCATATAAACTGATATGTTTGACCAAAGTGTAATCTCAAGATTTTAAAATGACAACTTCACATTAAGTTAACTGCACCTGAGTTTTTACTTTTTTATGATCCTAAGCTATGTATCTGATACCAAACAAACTAACATTTAAGCTAATTCATCCATGGATTTGCTTTTTAAGGCCAAATATTCTGCTAGAGGTGGCGATATTTCGGGATTCGCAGACCCTAAACTGAAAGGAGAGTATTGTATAGAAGCATTTGGCATGGTAATGAAGGTAGCTTTGGCTTGCATAGGGCTCAAGGAACAAAGGCCCTCTATAGTACAAGTGTTACATATTCTGGAAAAGGCACTTGATATCTCATCATCACAATAAGCAACTCTGTTTCATTATCATCAAGGATTCAAGGGAAGGGGCAACACGTTCTTGAAATTGAAAATAACAAACAAAAGCAGATCACATATACTTTACTTGAAGCACAAGAATAGAAATTCCTTGTCACACATAAGCAAACAAAAGCAAACCCTCTCACGTTCTTCTTACAATTCTCAGAGCACATGCCATTCATTAACTATTTGTTCTCAAATTTTCTAAAAATGTGAAATTTAATAATACCTCGTGCAAACCAATTTAAAGAGATGCCTACATCATACTATCTCCCAATATAGAAGAACCAGAATGAGAATTTCAACCGTCACATTTTAATATTTTATAATTGACTGGTGAAAAAAAAATTGACTATTACCTAATTAGTAGTTAATTATGCCAAGTTACTAATTACCTATTTATGGACACGCAAGAACTAAAACAAATATTCTAACAAAAATACCATGTGCACGTAAAAAATCAGTCATCAATCAACTCCTATATATGTATGTATAAAGACATGTGTTATCTAAATTCATACGTTAAATATTTGATTTCATCTAATAAATACTTGACATATATGATCTTGAATAAAAATCTTTTTTTTTTTTCTGCGATGATGTTGAATAAAGATATTAAAATTTAAAATACGAATGACAAGAAAAAAAACGCTGAAAATTATAGAATTGAGGTAGAGCTGAAAGCCTGAAACATAACTTTCAACATGAATGGGATAAAGCTCAAGTTGAGGCTAAGCATAATTAATAACACTAAACTCCAAGTTTCTAAATAGAAAGTAACAGCAATGAAGCATATATATGCAAGCTGGCCCAACTTGCATTGCCATCAATCAACATTCTGTCTCATCACTTTTTTTTTTCTTCCTAATTATTGGCCGCCTTTAGTTTGAGAAAACAAGATAAATATTGTATATAGAGAAGAGAAAAAAAACAATAAATTTCTCAATTTTAGAATGCTGCATCCAATTGGATTCTATCTCCATCTATATCTCTATCTGTACCTTTTGTTTTTATTTAATTTCCTTTCAGCTATTTATTATTCAGTCAGCAATTGAGTGCAGAACAGCAGAATAGAAGAGAAGAGAAGAGAAGAGAAGAAAAGAGTAAATTCAGATTTCAGAGTGTAACAAAATTTAAATATGCATAACCACCGCCTTCAATTCATGAATGTCCTTTTCCCCCTTAATGGGATGCATGCAACATTATTGCAACCTCTTCTTTTAATTTGTTAATTATTTAAGAATGATTTATTAAAATACATGAATTTTAATAAGAAGAAGTTATACTAAAAGGGCAATATTTGCATGAAATATAAGTGGAATGAGATTCCTCTGCATGCCATTGCCAGCTAAGTCACTCCTGTCAGATTTGGTCACTTTCAGACATAAAGATACTTTGACATTTTCTGTTATCTCACTACCATGCATTTCTTTTTTAAAAAAATTAGCTTTATCAGGAGAATATATCATTAAATTAATTAATTAATAAAAGCTCATGGATCCCTGATTTGATTCTCTTGAGTTATTTATTTAACTGTTTATTTACCTACCAACTGCAACTAGGCAATTACCCAGTTTTGATCATGGCAATTTAATTTGGAAAAAGAATAGTGGATAATTTAATGATTTATTAGAAGGATCCGAAAAAGTAATTAATATTGATTGAGATGCAAAAAATGATTCCAATCCCAATCAAGAAGAAGGCATAGCTACGCGCTTTCAGCTTGAATGAGTTGCTTCCAATCGGATCACACCTACATTCATTTCAATTTACAACAATGCCACACCTTATATTACTGAACTAAAATTCATCATATACCATAACCTTAGGGAATGTGATTAGAGAATTAGTAACATGGCTAAGGATTTTAGCTAGCGTGATCAAATGAAAAGATATTTATTCTCCATTGACCAAATATCCATACTTTGACTCATCTCTATCTTAGTAAGTTCAAACTATAGATCAACTGCATTACCATCCAAATGCCTACAAAACTTACTTCACAGACAACCCCTTAATCTCCATCTTTAATGAGGGCACAAATTAAATAATAGCATAGAAAAATAATATTTTTAGTAGAACAAAATATTCAAGGAATAACATTGATGACCGATAATTTCTAAAAATTTGAGTTGTTTATTATAGGTGAGAGTGATTAAAGGTGGGAGTGCCCATCAAACATTAAACAAGATGTCTCACTCGATTTCCATGCCCACCCTAACTTAGGCCCAAACCTAAGGAAATCACACCCACATGACTCTTTTTGTTGAGTTATTAACTCATTCGTCTATTTAAATTTCTCATCTATATATAGAGTAGTTTATTAGTCAATAATAAATTCTTAAATATAACATAAATTTACTGTAAATTAATCCTTAACATATATTTTAGATTGGAATAATTTAGAGAAACAATATCCAACATATCCCACCAAATCAAATCACTTAACAAATACATATATAATAGCCAATTAAGCAAAAATATTAGCCAGCTACAAAACAACTAAGCAAAAAGAGATTACTATGAAACCCCATTAAAATGAAGGCACCACCACACCCCAATATATATAGGCAAAGAATATAGCACATTTTCCTACTCCATACTAAACATGGCACTAATTTGGCAACCCAAGCTTCTCTTCTCACCTCTCCTAGTAACCACTTTTTGCTTACTAGTAAACCTGGTTTCCTCACGAACCAGGCCCTTCACACCTCCAACTGTCACACCCTTCACCAATTCCTTCCCTCGTGTTCCAATTGATCGTGCTTTCTCTAATGCTTTTGGTGCCTCTAATGTCAACCTTCTTAGTAACGGGACCATCGCCACTCTCGCTCTTGACAAACTCTCAGGTACCTGTGCCTGTTAAGCTGCTAGTATATATATCCAAATTATCCAAACTTTCAAATTCTTTATATGATTATTCTCTCTACTACTTCAGGATCTGGATTAGTGTCTCAAAGCGGTTACTACTATGGATTCTTCAGTGCTGCAATCAAATTACCAGCTGGTTTATCATCTGGAGTTGTAGTTGCCTTCTATGTAAGCTAAGCTAGCTTATCAAATTTTCTAAGTTACTTTAATATATACTCAAAGCTAAGATATTAGTTTATGACAGAGAATGATTTGGAAACTAACTAGATAAAGTGTATGTGTGTGATCAGTTATCTAATGCAGATAAATTCCCACATAACCATGATGAGATTGATATTGAACTTCTTGGGCATGACAAGAGGAATGATTGGGTTATCCAAACAAATGTGTATGCCAATGGAAGCGTGAGCACTGGAAGGGAAGAAAAGTTCTACTTTTGGTTCGATCCAACAAAGGAGTACCATTACTACAGTATCTTGTGGAACAGTTATCATACAGTGTAAGAAAATAACCCTCAATCCTCAATATAACAAAACAGAGTAACTCATATAGTCCAGGAAGCATTTCATTCGGAGCATACGATAATTCAATGATCTTAGCTGTTATTTTAATTATAAAATAATCTTAAAATATATACATATTAAAATGAACGATTAAGATCATTTAATTACCGAAAATTATGTAATTGTGCTGACAACAATTGTAATTTGAATTTGATTGTAGGTTCCTAGTGGACAATATTCCAGTGAGGGAATTCAAGCAGGGATCTGTTTACCCATCAAAACCAATGTCAGTGTATGCAACAATATGGGATGGTTCAGAATGGGCCACACATGGTGGAAAATACCCAGTTGATTATAAGTATGCACCATTTGTTGTTTCATTCTCAGAGATGGAACTTGCTGGCTGCAATACTGATCCATCTTCACAATGCTCTAAGTCCACCACTTCTTCTTCAGGGCTTGACCCTGTTAATGGACCTCAATTCACCAAGCTCTCACAGCAACAGATGGCAGCCCTTGATTGGGCTAGAAGGAAGCTCATGTTTTACTCTTATTGTGCTGACAAGAACAGATTTAAAGTCATGCCACCAGAATGCCACTAAAAATAATACATAAATATTTTTAACATATTTTTTCTCATACTTTTTTCTAATTTTCCTTTTTTTTATATAAAAAAAATTAATTTTCTTCACCTGAGTGGGGAACGGTGAATAATAATAATAATAATGTTGTGATTTCAATTATTCTTTGGCTTCAGAATTGATGGAGTCAAAAAAGGTCAATAGAACATTCAATATGGTCAAGTCAATATATGTATAATGTAATTTTATCTATGTATCTACGACTACAATAACAATAGTTCATATATTTATATTATATACAAGCATTCAATTCAAGTTTCATCACATAGTTGTGAAATCATGTTAACCCTCTTATAGTTTCTTGTATATTTTCATTTTATAGTATAAAAAACAAAGGTTTTATCATCTTTCATTTCTTATCAATCGCTAAAAAAAAATAATAGATACAAAAGTAGTACATGTAACGTTACTTTTATATTTATTTATATATAAATCCCTAAACAGGCATGTTGTTATAACTTGTAATGATATAGTGGTGCATACCATGTGCCCAGCAAAGGCCAGAATCCAGATCCAGCTGAATAGAACGTTAAGAATTGTAGATTTCAATAACAACTTTGAAATTATTTTAATCAATAATTCTATTTGCACACCAAAATCAATCATTAAAATCAACCACCAATGTATAATACGCATTGAAATACTAAATACACACTAAAAATGAATTAATTACACATGTATTTTGCAGTTCAATGCGTATTATACACTGATGACTGATTTTAATGACTGATTTTGATATACACCTAGTATAACTCCATTTTAATTAAATATTAATACCAAACTTTAATTTCAAGGATGGGAAAAGAAAGTAGACAAAAAGCATAAACAGAAGCCTTTTTATTAATTTTGTTTGGTTGGAACCTTCGGCAACAGCAAACACATCACAGATATGGTAAAGTCACTGTCATAGCATATATAGCCATGTGGGACGCAACTCTTAAAATAGGTATTAGAGATTTAGGGTCCTCTTAATTTCTTTCATGTTATCTTTTGGAGAAATTCTTTTATATACTTATATCACAAAATAATTAAGAAAGGGAGGAAAAATATAATAAAATAACGATATACAGTTGTAAAATGTAAACAAAAGCTGACTAAATTTTTTATTGTACATAGTTGATTCTATGCCACCACTTGTATTTTTGTTGGTCATCTATTCCACCTCTTATACTCAAGTTTCTAGGCCAGGTGTTATCTTTTTTTTTTAGCATAAAAAAGCCTAATCAATACAAAAACTCTCCTTCAAACCAGATAGTTTTTTGGGTACAAAGCCCGAAGTCTTAAGTTGGATGATTGCTCAACTTCAGTAAACAGGAGAAAGTTGGAGTTGGAATAAACAAAGTTGGAACTTGGAACTTGAGTTAGATGGGCTTCGGCCCCGTTTCATAACCAAAATAAAAGTTGGAACTTGGAACCATATGTGAGCCTTAGACTCTTAGATTTTGGGCCTCTATTGTTAAAAAAAGTTGGAACCATCCTACAATAAACAGCAAAGTCCTACCAAAAACAGAACCTTACAAAAACAAAAAAGAGAAACCAACAAACACAACAAGCCGTTGCAGGAACCAACAATATTGTACTCGCGTGCTCCCTAAAAAATATGTTGCATTGGTTTGTGCTCCCTAATAAACATATTTTTTTTTTGTTGACCCAGGAAGATAATAATAAAAGGCAGATTAGGAGGGAACTGGGAAAGAGACAGGAAAAGAGGGCAGTGAGTGTGACTGCCGCCACGGATCAACTCACGAGGAGGACCTATTTTCTCTATATCTATCCATATATTCCATAGTTCCACATTGGATTTGGATATTCCATAACTTGACCAAATCTTATCTATCCATGTCATATATGATATACCCCATGACTATGAAGCCATGATGTACAAATGCAATACTACAATTCTGCCTTTCTTTCAAAATATAATCATATGCGTGTTTTCCATAATTAATTATATTTTAATGAAGTTTAACTAATATTTTTCAATCACATTTAAGTACATTTTTCACTGCTGTAGTAAGTAAATATTAGTAAGTCTAATTTTATTTTATATATATTAATAGTATAAAAATTCTTTAAAATGTTCTGGATGATTAAATAAGACATTAATTTATTAAGATATTATAATTTATCCAAAATTCTGAATTTACAATGTTAGAAAATAAATAAGTAAATAAAATGAGCCCCAAAAATGAATTGAATTCTAAACTAATCTTACCAATAAAATTAATAGCTGAAATTATAAAAAAATACTGAATTGGAAAAAAATAGCTTGTTTAAAATGATACACCATATAAACAGAATAACTTAATGCCAGAAAACAGTTGGTTCATATTAGACTTGAATTTCATACAAATAATTCAGGAAAAAAACAAAGAAATACCACCAGTAATTTCTTTTTTCTGTTTTTTATTACAGTGAAAAAATTGTTTTGAGACAAAGACTAGAGAGTAGTGTTAAGAGATCTATGACAACTTACTCAGGAAAAACCAATCATCATCATCAACAACAATGTCACATGTGTACACAGAAAATAAACAGGAATTTTTTTCATTATCATCATATTTGGAATTCCTCCTATTTATTGATCTAGTAGTAATGGTAATCCCTAAAGCCATGCAGGGTTCTTCAAAGGGGTAACAACTGCCTTGACTTGCAAGTAATTCTTGAGGCTATACTCACCCTTTTCCCTTCCTTGTCCACTCATCTTGTAACCACCAAATGGAATCGCTGCATCAAATGTGTCAAAGCAGTTCACCCAAACTGTTCCAACTCTCAATGCTCTCGTCAAGGTGTTCGCCGTGTCTATGTTCTTCGTGAACACCCCTGCTGCCAGTCCATAGCGCGTGTTGTTCGACCTTTGAATAACCTCATCAAGGTCCCTGATATTAGTGCAAGAAGCAAAATATGTTAGACAAATGATTATAAGTGTTTTACATACTTTGTAAAACATTATTTGAAGAGAATAGGGCATGTTGAACTCACCTGAATTTTAGTATGGATTGCACTGGGCCAAATATTTCTTCCTTTGCAATCAGCATGCCATCCTGTTAATTGTAACAAAATAAAATCAGAGGTTGTACTTCAGCCTCCATTTATAATATGGAGGAGCAACTAAAAGATGATATACCTGAACATTGGAGAAGACGGTAGGCTGAACATAGAAGCCCTTGCTGCCAAGTCTATCTCCCCCGGTTTCAAGTGTAGCTCCACTTTGAACACCGGATCTGATATACTTCAGTATCTTCTCAAATTGTTCTGAATCGATCTGATAATTGTTATTATCATAAGTGAAATCATCAGTATAGGCATAGCTTGACATAATGGAATATGAAATTGGCTGCAATGCAGCATTCTATGTGCACTTCTTTACCTGAGGACCTTGCTCTATTCCACTCTTGAATGGATCACCAACAATACGTTTCAAAGCACGAGCCTTTGCTTTCTCGACAAACTCATCATATACACGTTCATGTACATATGTCCTGGAACCAGCACAGCAACATTGTCCCTGCATTTTTACAAATAGAACCAAAGACCAATCAAAATCTGCTTATCCTATGGAAAGATAATTGTTTTTACCCCAGGAAATAGGAATTCTATATTTATATATACCTGATTAAAGAATAAGGCAAAGTGTGCAAGCTCAACAGCCTGATCTACATCGGCATCTTCACATACAATAAAAGGAGATTTTCCACCAAGCTCCAGAGTTACAGGCTTAAGATTGCTTCTAGCTGCTAGCTCAAGGACAACTTTCCCGGTATCGGTAGAACCAGTAAAGGCAAGCTGCGAAGAAACAATTATCCAAAATTCAGGCTATGAAGTACATGTCTAGATGTCCAATAATCAGATGGAATAAAAATCAAGTACCTAAACATGAAATTGAAAATTTAATAGCAATGAAAATTTCATGAGACTACACATGGGCTGAAGTATATTCTTGGCATCTAGTTGACTAGAGAAGAAACTTATTCAAGTAACATAGACATTAAAAAAATGAAACTAATGTTACTGCAGAACTAAAATATTTCAGCACCTTATCCACATCCATGTGACTTGCAAGAGCAGCACCAGCAGTGGGACCGAAGCCCGATACCACGTTCAAAACACCTTCAGGAAGTCCAGCCTGCCAAACAGATTATGAAATTCAAAGATTGATCATCAAACAAGTAACTGAGCAGGGTTTCATTGACAGAGAATATGTCCCACCTCATGAAATAGTTTTGCTGCATACAAAGCTGACAATGGTGTCTGCTCCGCGGTTTTGAGAACAATAGTATTGCCACAAGCCAATGCCGGTCCAACCTTCCAAGCAAACATGAGAAGAGGAAAATTCCAGGGAATGATCTGG
>JASCZI010090638.1:135198-149218 GCA_036250425.1 Stylosanthes scabra | reverse complement strand
CGATCGGTTCGTGCAATGTTTGCACATGATATTGCCCATCAGCCGGAACTGTCATACCATGGATCTTATCTGCCCAACCTGGAGAACATCAAGATAACAAATTTTAACACTGTTGCACATAACATGAAAAAGGAGTTAGAGAAATTTCCAAATCCTTTAAGCTGCTTACCAGCATAGTATCGGAAAAGGCGAACAAGCATTGGGACTTCAATCTGAGCAGCTTGTTCATATGGCTTCCCATTATCCCAGGTCTCAAGTGCTGCAAGCTCATCATTGTGCTTCTCAAGGAGATCTGCTGCTCTCAATAATACCCTTTGCCTCTCCTATACAAAATCAAGTGAACAAAATGGGATTTTAACCTCATAACCATACCAAAGAAAAAGCAAAACTAAAACAATTAAAACATAATGCCAATGTTATGAATTACATAGGCTGTCATCCTAGGCCATGGTCCTTGATCAAATGCCTTTCTTGCAGCTGCAACTGCTCTATCAACATCTTCAGAGTGACCCTCAGCAACATGAGCAATCACTTCCCCTGTTCTTGGGTCCAAGGTTGGGAAAGTTTTACCTGATACCAAGGAGGAACCCCAACACTAAAGTAAGATACCCCAATAAAAAAAACTCCAACAATAGTGGAAAAAACAAGATCAACAATAAACACCAAAAAATATTGGAAAGCTCACCAGAAAGAGCATCAACGAATTTCCCACCAATTAGGAGTTGAGTGTGTTCTACTTGCACTGCTGGTTTGATTGGTTCTTCTTCAATGGCAGTGGCAGTGCTATATTTGCTGATCCCTGTACCAAGGTAACCCTTCCCACCTGAAAGATTTCCATTTTCATTGCAAAGATCCAATATCAGCACCCCAAAAAAACGGTCAACGCCTTTAAAAGGCCTAAAAAGTAAACCTTTTTTATTGAAAACCCCAAATAAAAAAAGACCACCACTTATTCATTTATGACAAAGCTGAAATAAATGCCATGAAGATGAGTTAATGAATTGTAGCCGTCACAATAGACCCAGATACAGTAATAAAAGTAAAATATCTGCAGGAGAAGAAGTGAGAGCATTTAAAACTAAAAGTACAGTGAACAAAGAAGAACATAGGAATCATCGGAATAGTGGTGGTGGTGGTGGTTGGTGAAAGGGACAAAGCAATCAATGAACTCCCTCTCTCCCTATCTCTCTCTTTCCACCCTTTTCCCCCATTTTTGTCCCATGTGTATCCTATATTAAACTTTTTGCGCAGCGATCTTTATCAATTATCATCATTAAAGAAAACAAACCCAGTAAATCAATTTCGATAGCGAAACAAATGAAAAGAAAAAGTTATCATTTTTTGTTTGTATAAAATCTTGGGTCAAAAAATTAGAATAAGGATGAACTTCAATTCACGGCGTAAAAAAAGTTGAAGAAGGAAAAGAAGCAAGTTATACCTCGAGAAAAAAGAGAGGAGGAGGAAGAAAAAGAGCGAGAAAGGAGCCTGGAAATCCTCATTGAAGAAGAAGCCATGGTTGGTTGGTGGATGGAGAGTGGTGTGACTAATGAGTGTTACTATTGTGTTATGAAAGGGTATTCTAATTTCTAAGTCTAACTTTATATAATGCATGATCAACCAAACTTATTTGTTTGTTTTGATCATTATTGGAGATATATTTTATTTCCATTTACTCTTCTTACTTTTCAATTTTCATTAATACAGGCTTTACATCAATTTTGGTGATGAGTTCTTTTGCCTAATTCGTTTCGTATTATTTTAAATTTAATTCCTCACCTCTAATTCAATGTCACCCATCACTTTCTAATAATATGAATTTAAAATTGGTAAATATTAGATATAATTAAATTTGCCTTATATGTCTCTTTCTTTTCCTTTTTTTTCTTCTTTTTCTTTGATTATGTGTAGTAGTATTTGGTTAATCTTAGTTAATAAAAATTCTTTTATATCTAACTATTTTTTTTACTGAATTTGTAGTTAATAAAATAAAGAATAATTAAGTAATAATATAAATATTTTTTTATACATGGTCAACTACTCATTGGAAGTTGGAACCAAATCTTAGTGGTATAGTGCTATTTACTATTTAGTGAGTGAGTTCATTGTCTTAACTACTATTGAGTTTAGGTTGGTCAAGTCATTTTGTATTTTTTATTTGGGAAATATATGTAATCAATAACTTTTAGATCAACAAATTAATCAACAAAAAGAATATTTATAACCATTATTAATAAAACATTTACGATAAAAATTATAGAACATACGGAATCTAAAATAACTATTAACTAACTTTAGAAATAGAACATGCGAAATCTAGAAATAGAACATTCGAAATCTAAAAAAATAGAACATCTAATTCAAGTTATTGGCTGATATTAGTTGAATTTTTATTGATTACTTAACATTACTCTTTTTATTTATGGCATTGAAACTTGAACGTTATCGTAAATCTTAATGTACCAATAAGTTCAGTGTAACTAAAACTATATCATCAAGTTGAAAATTAAAATAGTGAGAGCATCTTTAATGGTGTATTTTTTGGGTATTAATTCATCTTGAAAATATAAATGAATTGAATTGATACTTTGATATGCATTGGAAGAAAATCTAAAAGTGTTACCGGTATCACTAAGTTGATACCGTATTACTTGTATAACACATTTAATGCAAGTTGATTTAAGTTAATAAATAATATTGTGTGGGGTCTAAATTGATATTGAATTGAAAATAAGCATTAGAGATGTTATTGAAATATAATATCAAATGAGATATAATCTCACAAATACTGATGTCTCATTATATGAATCCAAATTGATATTAAATTAAAACTCAAAGTTAAAAATGCTCTAAAGGCTACCAATGTAAACAGGATAAATGACGAGATGCTGATGGCGACATGATTATCATGTGGCGGTTATCTTCTCTGACCGATCTACATTCTACAAAGAGAAGATAGAGGGGATGCATCTTTGTTTCATTCTTTCTCACATATACCTAATGGCATTCATTTTTTTTTTTTTCAAAAGCTAATTTTGAAAATGAATCCTTATTTGTCAGAATTATTAAAAATATATATAGTTAATTTTTTATTAATATTAAATAATACTTTACATTTTATATATAATTTAATTTTTATTAATCAGGTAGCATTGTTTGTTAAAAAATACTTAATATAATTAATAAATAAATAAAATTAAACTATTAATATATGTTTTCCTTTTATATTATTTTTATCTTATACATGAACATTTTATTCGTGTATGAATTTATAGTCATATTAGACAAAGTCTTTGTATATGATGATTAAACTTGTGAGTTTTCAGTCTCATAAGATAAGATAGACTTTTCAAATTTATCTTGAATCTTGCATCTTAGGGAAAAACAAAGTTATTTTTCAATGTTTGATACGTGAAATTTGAAATTTGTGTTGTGTATAGGGAGAATGACGGATTGCTACCTGTCCCACATTGCCGCCACGTACATATATCGGCAACTACTCGCGCTGGCTAAATTGACATTTCACAACTCCCTCAACTAATCAACATTCACATGCTGCATGCACCACCACATATATATCCCATTTCATTATATTTATTTATTTACTTTTAGTAATATATTCTAGTTGATATTTGATATTTCTCAATATTCTTAAAAGCTTTTTAGACAAACTGTATTGGCCAATGTGCGTATAACTATATATTGTTAATAATTAATACGACAACTATGATCAAAGAGCTCTACTACACAGTTCAATTAGGGAGTTAACAAGTTCATAATAAATAAAGCCAAGTTAAAAAAAAAAACTAGATGGGAAAATTTTTTTTATAATAAAATAAAATAAAATATTCAATAAAAAAAATATTATTTTCTAAGATTCAACTTCTTTTTTGTCTGTTATAACATATTCATCCAATTATAAATTGTTTTTAGTGTAAAACACAAATTTACCTAATAGTTGGCGAACTTAATAACATTTTTTCAAATTTACACGATGCTCGCCAAAGAGTAAGATAAACCCTAATTGGATCTTAATAATTAGCTTTCAATAATTTTCTTAATGTCATAGCCTGAGAGGGTTGTTGTTTAAAAAAAGAAATTTGGATTATCCACTAAGCTAGTTAGCAATTAGTATTACCATCCAAATTCCACAATGGACATTGCACACAGAGACGTTGTCTCTTTATTCTCTTTTTCTGTCCCACACGCAACAACCACAATAATGGTTTTGCAATCACCAATCGAGAGGGAATGTAATTAGATAATGTTGGACTCTAGTTGCTCAACTTTATAGGCTAAAAGATAAATATGTTTCTAACTTTTTTAAAATAAGACAAAATTATTTCTCATTTTATTAAAATATATATATATTCTCAATTTTTGAGAAAATTGGATATTCATATCCTTACATTTGTCTGAACCACATGATTATTATGATAAAATTACCATCCATTTTATTAACGAAGGGGTAAGAGTGTCCAATTTTTTCTAAGACTAAAAATATAGGTGTAAGTGAATAACAATTTTATCTTAATTTAAAAAAATCAAGAATATATTTATTTTTTATTCACTTTATATATTATATTAGTAGTCAATATTAAAAAGATAATAAAAATTTAATATTATTTTTTTTTTCTTTTATAACTCACTGTTTTCCTAAAAATATTTATTAGTTTCCTAAGATTGATTCAATAGGACTATAAGTAACAACTAAACAAATATATAACCAAAATACCAACATAATTTATGTATGTGATTTTCCGTATCTTACAACTATCATACAGCCAGGGACAGACTTTATATATACAAGTTTTCAACACTACATTGCATGATACTCCATATAAAATTAATTTTTTTTTTCCAGAAAAGTGAAAACACAACTAAAAGGCAAAGCAATAAACTAAAGTCCTATTGAATGGTATACAATCCGCCCTTAGCAGGAGAAGTCTTTAAGAGAAGCCAGCAACATCAGCTTCAAGAAGAAGAATTAAGTCCATTCCAAGTTCCATTTAAGTTGAATGAATAATATCACATTACTCTATGCTTAGCCAACTAATGTGCCACTATATTGTCATCTTTATGCACCAAACTAAACTGAATCATCCGGTGAAGTAATTCTTGAATTTTTAAGATAATGTCTCGATTTGTTAATTAATTAATTATATGTTATATATGCCCAAATGAATAATGTATAATTTATGTATGTGATAACAATAATTAATTAACTGCTAAGTGATGATATATGATACGATCTTAACTCCATCATCGTAGTTGTTAAACAAGCGAACAATAATTAAATAGTAAAGTAAACCTAACTCAACCTATAAATCACATCAATCTTTGATAATATAAAATCATTGAAATAATTTTCCGTAGCACTATCCTAAAGTATTTGATTTGATATTCTTTAAGCCGCGCTGTTATATCTTATGATGAAAAGGATCTAATGTGATGGGGATTGTATTGTTATATTCACTTTTTTAGTCTGTGTCCAAGTAAAAAGATATAAACAGAGTTATCTTAGAACCCGAAAAACTAGTTAGAAGTTAAGAGAAAATGAGACAGGTAGAGAAGCCAGAGAGAAATTTACTTTATTTATAAGCACATCACCCGCAAAGTACAACACCTAACACTTACATTTATAGTTACAATCAAGACACTAATACCTATTGACCACTCTAATTGAAACTAATTCAGTTACACATTCTAACTAATCCTCTACTTACTCCTAATTTAACTGTACAAAGTATGTGACGTATGGACTTCATATAAGAGATGATAAAGAGAAATTTCTTAAATAAATGAATTGAACCAGACGAAAGAAAGTGAAGAAGAAGAACATTAAAGTACATTGGAATACATAAACACATAATAGACTCATATAGAACATAAAACACATAATAGATTCATATAGAACATATGAGTACATCTGGAACAATAATTAGCATTCATATTATATTATATACAAGCTAAGTAGAGATATTTGGATACTTGGAAGCTTGTTGGACTTATTATTTGAAATATTTAAAATAGGGCTTAGACAAGTAATTAGTTAAAATCGATAATTTCTCATTTTCCTTTATAGGAAAAATAGGAAGAAAAAGAAAAGAGTCAGATAAATTAATTAGTCAACATAATTATATACTGTTTTAATAATCAAAATATCGAAGTTAAGTATGCAGACAAAAAAAATGGTATCTAATTAAGTTATAATGAAAAAGTTTATGAAGTCCATATTTTGTTAACCAATAAGTGACTAATAGGCTTTTTTTTTTCTTTCTTTATTCTCTTTTATCACTCATTATTTCTCTAATTACACTTATTGACTCCTTATTGATTCCCTAATGTTGATTCCATAGCATTACTCAGTTATAATATATGTTTTGTAGATAGTCAAACTCAAAATTTGATATTAGAAATTCATCAAGCAAGTGACAGCAACAAATTCATCAAATAAATTGAAAAAAAAAAAAATTGCCTAGAGGTTGTACAGCAAAGCCTTCAGCTAAAACCTGAGAGTATCAGACCATCCTTGATGGTGAAAGCAAGCTTGGATAATAAACAACTAAAGTCCTTCCATATATTCCCTGAGATAAAAGCCTTATGTGGTCGTCGCTGGAGCTGTCAATCATAGGCAAAGCTATCCTCCCATCCTTTAAGTAAAACAGATATAATTTGTCGTCCTGGCCTCCCACCAGAAGAACATCGTCATCCGAGATATACAGGGTCCTTAAACATTGACGTTGAAAAACATGATCAACGATAAGGGGATAGTGGGGGATCAAGGCCAGTTTAGTCCAACATTGGTTCTCATTAAGAAGCCACACAGCCCAATGAGTTTTCTTGTGGTCGAAGCAAACAGAAAGGCAGTTCCTCAACACACCTATCACGGGTTTTATTCTGAAATTATCATCCGAATCCCTCTCCGGAAGACGCAACTCACCATAAGTTTCCATCCCCAAGTCAAGGTAAACTATTACGGCCTCCCCGTTAGGAAGAGGAATCAGCCAATTCAAAGTGCCATTCACAAATTCCGCTCTCAGATCAATCACAATGAACAAGTCTAATGGATTGAAAAGTACTGGAGAAGTTTCAATTGTTTTCCAATGATTCATACCAAACGTGAAAATCTTGCTTACAACCTCACGCTGGGAGTTAGGCGTCCTCATAGTCATAGCGGCAAAAAACTTGTACTTGTGATTCACGTGATCATAGCCAAAGCCACACGTCATGATTAATGCCCCCGTTTGCAGCGATTCCGATGTGAAGCCCGTACAAGGGTTCCACAACATAACACTAGTTGATCTGGGAGCCCTAACCAACAAACACAACAAGCCGTTGCAGGAACCAACAATATTGTAGTGGCGTTCTGCCTCCACACAAACCACTTTAGCAGATGATGATGGATTATCCAACACACACTGTAAGGGAAAAAATCCGATTTTTATTTGGAGGAAGTAATCACCAGAATAGGCTATTTGTGCGTCACTGTGCGCAATTGAGCGCTCAAGTTGGTATCTGGCGAATTCCGGGCTGGAGATTAGGGTTCTCCATGACCTGCACACTCTCTTTAAATAAATCAAACACGTCGCTGGAATGCGCACCAGAATTTCAACTATCAGGTCCTCTGGAACAAGGAATCGCGACTGCCGCCAACACGGTTGCGGTGGCGGAAGCCTTGCGGTCTTGCTCATTGGACTGTGGAATGACTAGGCTCTGTGAGAGATTAGGGATTTTGCAGAGTTGAGTAGTGATAAACCTAATTGTCCTTTTAATCCTTAAAAAGGTAAAATTTCAAATATAAATACTATTTTTTAAAATATATTAAAAAAAATTTATTTAAAAATTAAAAGAATTATCATCGAAAAATAGCACTTTCAAAATGTTCTGTTATTTTAGTCATTAAAAAAATGTTCTGTTTTTTTTTTTTCTTTTTTTTGGACGGACTGTTTTTCTCTTTTTAATAACTCTTATAATTTGATCTTGTAACTTACGGATGAAGTTGGCCCAAAATTCACTGTTTTTTCGCTTATCTAACTGGCCCAAAATTCATGGGTAGTAAGTTCGTAAATTCACAAAGATAAGAAATTACGTCTGTTTTATTTTTTTTAAACCAAAAATATAATAATAAGTTCGTTTTTTTTTTTTCAAATATACCAAATTTTTGGAAGGTATTCCCAACATTCAGCCAATAATTAATTCTATTCTATGTGAATCTGAGTTATATTTAAGAGGGCTTGTCGCTACCTAATAGGTTATTATATTCACAATGCGAAATTTGAACCCAACACTTACTTAAATGAATTAGTGAGCTAACTACTGGATTAATTCAAATTGGTTAAGAAATGAATATTTACCTTGTTTTCTACTTGTCTACGCCCAAATAAAAATAAGAAACCTTTAGTTTTTTTTTTTTTTTTTGACTCAAAGACAAAGCAAAACTAGTTAATAAGAGACTAGATCATGTTGAAGAAAAATCAAAGTGTTGTCTGAAGGAACTGTCCATTCCTTATAAACTTGCTTGGCTGAAGCTGCACCTCTAGTCAAGAAATCAGCTACAGTGTTTGCTGAACGCTGAATAAGACTGATTTGCACGAACTAATTCCATAAAAGGCTATCCTTTATCTTTGAGACTAAATCATTATCATCAATCGAAGAAATCGAGTCAAACCCGAATGAGGTGAAGAGCATCAAGATAATCCGTCTCGCATAAAACATTTTTGAAACCTGAAT
Source organism: Stylosanthes scabra (assembly GCA_036250425.1). Taxonomy (NCBI): domain Eukaryota; kingdom Viridiplantae; phylum Streptophyta; class Magnoliopsida; order Fabales; family Fabaceae; genus Stylosanthes; species Stylosanthes scabra. The sequence goes on along the minus strand of JASCZI010090638.1, from coordinate 140,488 downwards.
TCCAAGTTAGAACAAGACCTTTTCAAATGGCATATAGTTCACAATGTAAGCTGGCAATTGCTTGAATACCACTAGAGCAAGCCCTTAGCAAAACCTCATCTGAATCCCGAATAATACAACTGAAACCAGCTAGAAACTCATTAATAAAAAACCTGCCATCGCAGTTAACCTTGACGAAGTTAGTAGGCGGCGGAATCCAATCCAATCTGAGAGAACCTGACAAAGAGAGCTGTGTTGCAGAAGAAAAAACTCAAACTCGCGGGAACTGTGCCGACATAACGCAACAATCTTATCAAGACTCTAAGGGTCATTTGGAGAAAAAATGTCATTATTCCTATCACGCCAAACCTACCAAATGATAGCACAAAATAAAGATACATTCTTTTTACATTGAAATCTAATCCAGCTTAAGCAAGTATTATGATCATTAACAAAAGGAGTATTATAACCAAATCTTTGCCAAATCCGCATGGCTTTTCGACAGAAGAGAAAACAGTGCATAACAGATTTCACTCCACTTGCACAACGCCGACAGACATCCGTTATAGATAGACCTCTTTTAAAACGAAATGAGGCAGTGGGAATAGCATCATGAAAGCATAACCATAGTAATATTTTGATCTTCTCAAGAACCTTCAATCTCCATAACCATAGCCAATTGGAGTTAGTTTGTCAGTTATGTTTGCGTCTATAAGAAATCTTTAGTTTGTTAATATTACTCAATTTTAGTGTGTAGATTTATAATTTAGTATTTGGAACTAAGAATTTTTCATTTATGATTTAAAATTTAAAATAAATAAAAATGAACCGATATTAACTGAGAAAATGTTAATTACTAAGTTTTTCATTAGTAGGCACTAGGCAGTATCGAGTCAGTGGTCATAGTATTTCATGGGACCTGGGAACACATACGTAAATAATTAGCATGGGAGGGCCACGTCCAAAAAAACAAAAAAGCATGTGAGGCTGATTTAATAAAGAAGTAATTAAAAGATAGATAAATTTTGGTGCACACCTTTTTTATGTACACCTCCGATGAAGTCCCAAATGAACATGTTTTTATATATACAATGACATGTTTTCATAGTTGACACGAGTTTGTTTGCTTTTAAAAAATGTTCATTCTAGTAGTAAAATTCCATTAGAAATCTATATATACAACGAACATATTTTATAATTGACACAAATAGGTTAAAAACACGAACAGATAAAAAACTTGTTAGTTTGCTTTAAAAAATATGTTCGTTCTTGTAGTGAAACCTGTCCGTTTGCGACTTGATCGGAGATGTACACCAAAAAAGAGGTGTACACCAAGATTAATGGTAAAATAAAGAATATTTGTTATATGAGCATCAAGGCATGAACGCAGCATCTGATTGAAAAGCAGATTCTTCATTCTTTGGCTTTATGATATATTCCTTTTCCCCCAATAATACAATACACTCGTCGTAACTGAAAATCAGTGGGTGAGAGTTATGGCTGAGGAAGTGAAGAGGCAAAGAGACGAACAAGAAGACGTCTCAGATGGAATCGGAATATCATCCATCATTCCGGGCTGGTTCTCCGAAATTAGTCCAATGTGGCCTGGTTCGTTTACAATTCTCTTCTCTTTCTTTTTTCTCACAATCAATATATCAACTCAACTACTAATAAGGAATTTGTATTACTCTGCTCAATTTCTATTCTTTTTGTTTTATATATATGGTGTTTTGGTACTTAATTCATTTTGATGCATTCTTTGTTCTGAATACCTAGTTTATCAAATTTTTGTTTGATGATGCATCTTGCAGTCACACTTATGGCAATAATTGTTACAAAACCAATGCATTATGCGTGTAGAAATATATTTATTGTACATTTTGCAGGAGAAGCACACTCCTTGAAAGTGGAAAAGATTTTGTTTCAGGAGAAGTCTGAATACCAGAATGTCATGGTGTTCCAGGTACATGAGACTCCAATCAACCTCAAAGTTTTCATTATCCTGCTTATTCTATCAATCAATGCAACTCTCTATGATGTCCTTTTCAGTCATCATCATATGGAAAGGTTCTTGTTTTGGATGGAGTCATACAGCTCACTGAAAGGGACGAATGTGGCTACCAAGAAATGATTGCTCATCTCCCTCTTTGCTCTATTCCGGATCCTAAAAAGGTATACTCTTCATACTTCTATGCTTCCATCAAATCTTTTGGTAAATGTCTATGTTGCATGTTCATTTAACAAATTTGTGTTTCTTTTCAGGTCTTGGTTATTGGTGGAGGAGATGGAGGGGTCCTGAGAGAAGTATCACGCCATTCTTCTGTTGAGAAGATAGACATTTGTGAAATTGACAAGATGGTTGTTGATGTAAGGAACACAGTTCTACTCAGTACTTTTCTTTCCTGTTGCTGATCTAGGAATAAAGATCAATAATTCATCTTATGCAGGTCTCCAAGCAGTTCTTCCCTGATGTAGCCGTAGGTTTTGATGATCGGCGTGTGTCGCTTCATATTGGGGATGGTATATATGATCATCTATTCTAATTTGTTCCTTCAGTGCTTTACTCTTGAGAAATGAGAAATATGTTATCTCACGCTGGCTCTTCTGTTGATGGCTCTAGGAGTTGCATTCTTGAGGGAAGTTCCAGAAGGAACATATGATGCAGTTATAGTTGATTCATCTGACCCTATTGGTAAGCTGCATATAATAATACACCTAAGTTTAGCTTTTCTGTTTCCACTTAAATTGTTTAGTTTTGTTAAAGAGATGTTACTTTCTATATTCTTAAGGTCCTGCTCAAGAGCTTTTTGAGAAGCCCTTTTTCGAGTTGATCGCAAAGGCTCTTCGGCGAGGAGGAGTTGTGAGTACACAGGCAGAAAGTATATGGCTTCATATGGACATAATTGAGGGCATTGTGGCAAATTGTAGCCAGATTTTTAAAGGTTCTGTCAACTATGCTTGGACCACAGTTCCTACATACCCAAGGTATGCATCTATTCACATTTTGTTTAGGTGGTGTATGGAGTGATAGTTCCACCATATGTTTTGTTATGTAATCTGTTTTCTGTGAAGATAGTGAGAATAGATAATTACTTTTTTCATTTCAGCGGAATGATTGGTTTCATGGTTTGCTCAACTGAGGGACCACCAGTGGATTTCAAGCATCCAGTGAATCCCATAGATGAAAAAGAGTTTCAGAAGTCAGAAAGACCAATGAAATTTTACAACTCTGAGGTAAACTTAAAAGTTAAAACTCGATCTCTCCACCTCTGTTAACTATGTTACCAAACCAAAGAAAATTTGATTGATAGCTTATAACTATTTTGGATCATTGTTTTCTTAATCTAGTTCAAAAATTCTTTCATCCTTAGTCCCTTATTAGAGTATTGCTAATAGCCTAATACTTTCGGATATATCTATGTTTACTGTAATTTGCAGATTCATACAGCATCATTCTGTTTGCCAACTTTTGCTCAGAGGAAGCTTGGTTCCAAAGCAAACTGAGAAGATAAATAATACAAGTCCGGCGTTCATTCTTACTAGAAAGAATAAAATCGACATTGAAGAGTTTTATTATTTATGGAAATTTGTTATAGGATAATGATCCTTGATAGATTCAACTATCAGTTACTTCCGACATAAACATTTTAGATTTTTTTTTGTTTGATGTATGTTTTAAATTTAAGACCAAAACAGACGTTTGAATCAATAAAACAAGATGAAAATAAACTTGAAAAACTGTACCATTAACAAATTATCGCAACAAAAAATTATTTGTCTCAACACTCTTTCCCATTAGTATATAGAATAACAAAATACTATTTATTTATTATTCGCCAATAACACCTACTAATCAAGTAACCATTCCAACTTGGAAGAAGCGATAAGGAATAGCAAATATCCTTCAAGTTTTGAAATATGTTTCAAATTTGGCTTGCCTAAAAAACCGAGCAGCGCAAATTATCATTAAATTACAGCAAAGTGATATGGCAAAGGCAAAACAACCAAACCAACAAGTTCACAATAATCAAACAGACAGTAAATTCCTCAAGATCAACCATCCCATGCAATCAATGCTGTCACTCTATGCGGAGTTCTTCATACACTTGATCAAGTGCAGAAGACTAAAACAAAACCTCAGATAGGAGACAACTAGGCACAAGGATCCCGGTAGCTGAAGATGACAGACACATTCAGATGCGAGTAAATCATCTCTTCAACCGAGAAGAAATGACAGTCAGGAAGTGGACAATCGAAGATGCATGGTGCATGCTGGCTTGCTGGGGGTAGAGCACAGAATAGTCTCACACACAACCAAAATGCTGACCATTGCAATCCCAATTGAGTAGCATGCAGATGCAGACCACAAACCAAGACAAGAAGAAACAGTCATAGCGCATACAATGAGAAGCAGCCCATAAAGACAAGAAGAAACAGTCATAGCGCATACAATGAGAAGCAGCCCATAAATTTAACACATAATGGTGAGCAGCAGACACTAGATGCATAGCTAGTCACTAAATAGGAACCATTTGAGTCAATTTCATGAAGATGCAGGATGCCAATAACTAAATCCTATCCAAAACCACCAAAGAGTTCTCCAATTCAAAGGAGGATGCATCTGCAGCATTCCTTTCTGAACAGAACTAAAAGGTCCTATGCAACCAACTTGCTGACATTGCACTTTTAGTCAGCTTATATGCAGAAGCAACAACAACATGAGACGATTGTGGAGCAGAGAAGCAGACAAGAAGATGGAGTAAGTGGCGAAATGATGCTGTTATGGCCGATAATCAACCTCAAAAAAAAAAAAAAGAAACACAAGACATTAAAGTAGCTTTTATGAAAGATAAATATTAGCATAGTCATTTAGTAAGACTACAAACAAACAATTATGATGCAATATAAAGTAAGGAAGACTGAAGTGACCTTCAAGGTTCAATGAGTTGAAGTGTGACAGCTCACGCAAAAAGCGTCCCTAGGGCACCCTTTTGTGGCTACAACACTTCGCAAGAGCCATAAAAATCCAAGAGTTTATCAATACCCATTACCATTGTCATGACACCAACATAACTAACATGTCTGCAGTGTGCTCAGTCAATCCTAGGGGAACTACATTATAGCACAGGGTTCCATAATGATCAATCAGCACTTGATCCATTCACATCCAATCTCAATCTCTGAAAGCAAGATATCAAAAGAATCTAAATTAACTAGGGTAATAAGATCCGATGCCCATTATTTAGCATACATCATTCATGACAACTTAATTAAACGTAGTAAAGCATACCCATTGGCATAAGGTGAATCC